>CM023489.1:47736402-47963050 GCA_013339685.2 Hyalomma asiaticum | reverse complement strand
AATGCCAAAAAAGGTAAGACTATAGTCTTGGGTTTTTTGTGAAATATTGACTCGATCAGAAGTCGCACAAAATGCGTTTTCCCGCATCGTAGAGCGCAGTGGCGCACCGACGGGGGGGGGGGGGGGGGAGTTTCGGGTGCTTGTAACCCCCCCCCCCCCCTGAGGCCGTACCTAACCCCATCCCACTCCGTAACTGCTCCTATGTCCTAGAAGAATGTGGCGCTAATGTATCTGCAAAATGCCGAAAAAACATAATAAAAATAATCATCATCATTGATGTTACTATTATTTGGCATTTTATTTACTTTTTTTTACACACGCAACAACTGTGTAATGGCATGCCCGGCCCTTCGTGAAAAATTGAACCCCCCCCCCCCCCCCTGGGTAGAGATCCTGGGTGCGCTACTGGCTATACCATTCCAAGTACGTCGATCCAACTCGCCCAATCTTCAACACTTGTAAAACACCAGCAGTCCCGGATTTTGCGGGACTGCCGGTGTTCTCATATTCAGTTTACCAAAAAGCCCAAAGATTGGCAGTTCTAAAAAGGACCGTTAGACTTATCATGCGAGCCCAATGTATCGCTTTCCTCGCCGCACATTGCGAGCAGCGGAACTATTGAGGCTTCAGTCTAGGAACATAACCCTGTCCCGACGTGTGCAAGCCGGCATTGCGGGTCTCTACATGAACACGCGCGTCAGTGCCGTAAAATCCAGGACTGCATGGTGTTTTACGTTGGGGTGTAGGAGCACCGTAACAGAAATCCTCTCAACACAGACGCTTTCTTTCCTTCTTTTTTTTTAAGCGACAGGAATAGTAGACGTGGGAGCGTGCGTTATATGGAATGCGCCTTGCCGGCGCCACACAGCTCGGGAGTGCATGGTCAGCTCAAGTGTCATGAACGTCCGGCCGGCAGGCGAGGCAGAACAATTGGAGCGGCCGTGCGTCCATTGGGATATACACAACAGTTGGTAAGCCTAATCCATTCATTCATCCATCCATCCATCCATCCATCCATCCATCCATCCATCCATCCATCCAGCCAGCCAGCCAGCCACAGCCAACCAGCCAACCAGCCTGCAGTCAGTCAGTCAGTCTGTCAGCGAGTGCTCGCTGATGAAGCAAAGCCCGAAGAACTCTGGAAGTGTACACCTTTTCAGAGAAGGCTCCCTGGGCGCCGCCATAACGCCCGCTGGGCTGTGCAACATATGCGTGACCCCCAAAAATTCACTGCCGAGTGTTTGTAGTAGCAATTTTGGCGAGTTGGAAGGTTTTCTTATGAAACAGCGCTCATACGCGAATACAAACGGAACGAAACACTGCAGACAAGACAAGCCTTTTTACTGCCGTGCAGCTCCCAATATGGCGGTGCTTCATGCCTCCTGTGAAAAGGCTGCGAGGGTGGTTACAGCAACCTTATTATAAGATCACGGCAGAGTCTCAGGGTGGCACCTTTCGGGGGCGTCTCCCTCGGCCCATGTGACCATTTTCACATATGGTGAGGCCTGACAGGTAAAGTTTCGAAGGGGGTTAGCAAGAGCGTTCGTGCAGGAGACGAACAACTACATCCCCAGAGGATGTGGTCTTGTGTCGTCGATTCATTGGCGTCACAATTTTGAAATATGGGGCTGTATTCCCCATTGGTGATAAGTGATAATCCGTGTGGACTCAGAAAAAGAGTCTGTCTGAAGCTGTCGTAAGACTGTAGCCAGCACTCTGGTTTAAAGATATCGATGAGGCGCCGGCTACAAGTGCACCTTATTTCTTTATACAGCGAGGTTTCCACTTAGCCAGCCGTTCGGCCACATGCAAAAGGACCGACCATCTGCACCACGTGCGGTACACCTTGATTGATTGATTGATTGATTGATTGATTGATTGTGGTTCGGTTAGGAAAGGACGCTAATTTCTGCAGCCCATGCAGGGAGCACGGCTAAGCGTCCGTAGGGGTGGGGGGAAAGGGAATGAAAGGGATAGAGAGGAGAGAAAGCCGTATTGGAGGGCTCCGGAAATTTTGACCACCCGGGGTTCTTTAACGTGCACTGACAACGCACAGTACACGGGCTTCTGATATTTTCGCCTCCATCGAAAATGCGACCGCCGCGGCCGGGATCGAACCCGCATTTTTTGGGTGGCAGCCGAGTACCGTAACCACTACACCACCGCGGCAAGGGTATATAGATCTGTGCTTTGAACGGCGGCCTCGCCTCGCCATGGGCTGCAGCGCCGTTTAGCCAGAAGGAAGAAACGCCGCGCACGCTCACATGTCCCGAGAAGAAGAAGAAGAAGAGGAAGAAAGCGACCGAGTAGGTCGGACTGGACGGCGCATTCCAATCCGTCATTATGTACCTCTCGTGCGCGAGGACGACGGACAGCGAGCATGCAAGAAGTGGGGCGTTCACTGAACCCACGCTGTGCGCGTGCGAGGGGTTGTTCGTGTAGAAGTGTCGCTTGTGTATGTATACTGCTTACGCTGTACGCCGCAACGCGGAAGCGCGTAACACGTGCACAGGGACGTCTCGCATGGAGGTGTTTCAGAGATGTGCCCGGTGTGATGCGCGCCGGATGTCCGAATCGGCGAAGCCGGTGCGGCAGAAATCCCTCGACACGACTGTCGGATCGCGCGAAAAAATTCGACCGTATGTTCAGCACTTCTAATATAAAAATGTATAGAGAACCGGTGCAAGCGACGTTTATACGCACAAACTAGACACACATGGACGGCTACTAGCGTCAAAGCGTCTTTCTTTCTTCTTTCTTTCTTTCTTTCTTTCTTTCTTTCTTTGCATGCATCCCACGCTATGTGAAACTGCGGCAGCGGCTGCGGGGATCGAACCCGCAATTGCGAGTTAAAACTTTATCGAAAATTCGCATCACCATTTTATTTTGCCTACGAACCACTGCTCCTCGCCCTTATCTAAAGCAGAGCCTGTATTCACAAATGAAGGAAAGAAAGAAAGAACTCTTATGCGCTATATACAAATTTTCATAAGAGAATATTTCGGTGAATCCCGATCAAGGGCGGATACACGTAAAGCTGACTGTGGGGCATCAACACCCAAAGGAAGCGGCGCGATTGCTTTCGGATGCAAGACCGTGCCTCTGACGCTGCTAAGAAATCACTTATAAAAAAAAATATATGTTTGTGAACTTCGTCTTCCTCTTGGGGCACATCCAAAATTAAGAAGGGGTTCAGGGCATCCGGATCCCCTCTACCTCCCACCTCTTTTACAGCGTAAGCTGTTATGAGATCACAACAACGGCCGTTTTTGGCGCCGTTGTCCGCCGCCGCCGCTGGTGTCACTATCACGGTAATTTTAGAAAAAAAAAAATAACCAGAACCGACGAGGATTCGAACCCACGTACCTCTACGTGGCAATCGAGCATTCTACAACTGAGCTACGCCTGTGCTACGCAGGTATAACCTATAAAGGTATACCTGTATAACCTATACAGGCATAAAGCCTCTCGAGGATATGTTACGTTGCAGAATAGTAATACCCGTCGCGGAAAGTGGATTGCATAACGAGTGCGAGGAATCATTTGAAAGAACACAGGGGGTGCATGCTTTGTTGCTCTGAACCCATTACAGAGGCATCATCAACATCATCATTATGAAAAGACCTTCTTCAACGTTTCCGTCATCATTATTACCGGAAGCGCTGCCTCGTGAAGCAGTTTTGTTGTATCGTGCCATGAGTCACGCGACGTGCGCAGCCCCAACAGCAACCTGACTTGTCTCTTCGATATATATACCTGATGGCCCGATCACTTGGCCAGATCCCCAAACGTTTACAATGGCCACTAAGAAGGTCGCTCCTCCAGCTTACGCTGTCACCGTCCATGCGATTCCGCGCAAGCCTGGGTTTTTTTCTGGATCCGCCATGGACTGATCCTGATGGCGTACGCGTATCATTGTCGAAGGCATCTATATAGGGCTTAACGCACTTAGGAAAGATTTTTTTTTTTCTCAAGTACACCCCCCACCTTTTTTAAGTGCACGCTTATCAATGCACACAGCGAAAACGATTCAGTCACTTTCTAGTGGTCGCTTTTGTATAAAATGGGCGCTGATTTGTTAGATGCCCGTAAAGCCATTAAAGATGTTAAAAGGCAAGGTATAGAATAACGTGCTTCGAATACCCCGAAATCACACGACAGGCGAGAAGGAAACGTCAGCATATGGCAACGCCATTGCACGATGTTGTACCTTCACCTCTGTACAAATGTGAGCTGTCTTTTGTTTGTTTGTTTGTCTGACGGCAGAAAACATGAGGACTGTCGGAGATACTACTTCTAGCATATGGCAATCTAAAGAAAATTTTTTAAATGTCATTAAATAACTACCTGTTCGTGCGAAATACACGTACGCGAAAGAATTTGCTTACTGCCGCAAATATCGCAGAAACATGCTTTAAAAAAGAACAAAACAAAAACGAGTTTTTTCTTGAGTACCTGACACACCAACTATTGACGACTTCCTTCAAAAGCGGTTACATAAGACCTTAAGGTGTGTTGGGACATCAGGAGCACACGCGTGAAACTGCCACACTGTGTGCGGAGGCCAGGCGAAGTCGCCAGTCGTCTATACGCAGCATCACGTTCACGCCACGAATACTAAAGAGAGTGAATGCTAAATCGAGCTCGGCAACCAGGCCACAGTGCCGCACGGAGCGATCTGACCGGTCCCATCGCGTCTACAATACCACTCACCGCGGTTTAGAAGGTAAGCTTATCTGTGAAACCACTCTGCAGACTATTTTCCATTTGTAATGTCAGCAGCCCACCAGCATTTCCTGCTGCCCCGAGATCCACTGCTATCTCATGTATTTTATGAAAATAAAAAAGGAAATACTCCATTAGTATGTTTCACTAACACGACGCTAACTTATTAAATGTATCACATATATCGCAGTGACAAACCGACGACCATTCAGTAAAATGAAATTGGCCCACCGCCAACACGTGCAACATGCCGTATTGTATTTACTAAGCCCACGTGGCTCAAGCACTCCACTACTGGTCACGCTGGAGTCCTTCATCGAAGGACTCTGGTAATTTTCTGATTTCATGCGTGTCTAAACGATAATGTCATCCTGAGGCGCGCGGCACTGGCAGCGGCTTCGGATTAGTTTATTACTACCTGGATATGTTTCGTCTTAACTTGCGCACCTAAAATTATGTACGGTACTCCATAGCTCCCGCACTTCGCTCCTCATCGACATGCGGCCGGCCTTTCCGGCAGAGGATCACGGAGCAGGGGAACCAAATCGGAGTCTACGTGTTTACCAGCGCCGCAAAGCCACCACCCCCAGAGGCTTGTACGTGTAAGAGCACCGCAGCAATTATCATTTATAGTTAAGCTCATGACTACATGAGCGTCCGCCTGCAGGAGGTTTCTAGCAGACGTTCCTCACGTACCAGTAGCAGACGACCGCCGTTGCAGACAATGGGCAGACGTGCCCCGCGCGGAGTGGCAACAGAACATAAGACGAGCACTGGGCTGTAATGAGAAAAGGGGACACACCTTCTCCTTGATGGTCTCGTCGAGTAAATTGATAATCCTCGTCACAATGCCAAGACACACCGTCTCCTGGTCGCACCTTCCGTCTTTCGCAACACGTACACACACGCGCGCACGCACCTGCCGAGCACCTCACCGCGCGCCGGCCACACCAACTGCGACTGCGACGTCCCACTCGGCTCAGCTCGTCTACGCCGAAACAGCGCGTCCTTGAGGGACTTCGCAGCGCGATGGCGTGAGCCGAGAGTCCCTTTCTCTCGCCTTCCGAGCAAGAGAGGAGGGGAGGCCCCTTTGAAGCGCTGAAACGAAGCCGGTTATGAAGAAGCGTTGTTCGGTACACCCCTCATTCAAAACCACCCCCCATCTGCCTACCTGCCATACCCCATCACCCTTCCCCAACGCCCCTTTCCTTTCGTGCTTCAGGCACACCTCTCCGAGCTGGACACGAAAGCGAGAGCACAACGAACTGAGAAACGGTAATGACAGGTAGATGATTGTAGGGTTTGGGAGGGAGATGGAAGAGAGAAGTGGGCCACTTGTGCGTGTTAGAAGCTGGGGTGAGAGGTAGAAGGGGGAAGGGGGGGCGCAACTCTTATTGTTGTAGACGGACAAAAGTGCGATGCACCCCCCGTACCCCCTGCCTCCACCGACTCGTTACACATTGGGGCGCGCGGGGGATGTGTGTAAGGACAGTGCTTGCATCGTGCTTGGCTCTTGAAACGCCGTCGTAAACAGAAGGCGTTTGTCAATGCTCCGTCAGTACATATATTGCTGGACTGGTCAGCATATACTTAAGAACGGACCGTAAAAGGCGTGACCATTTGACATAAGTCGGCGCTTGCAGATATGCGTAACTTGTATAGGGACCGACGTGGTCGTTAATTCTCTGAATGTTTATTGTTGTCACGACTTGATTTCGAAGAGGCAGCTCCTTCGGAGAAGTGACACGACGGTTGGACTTCTTGCGTGCGTCTAGCGTCAGACGCCGGCCTGAACAAGACAATGAAATTTCGCCACACAGAAAGGGCGGATGGCATCTGCTAGCTCCAAACAAATGCGTGTCAGGTATGAATTTCACAAACTGCTACCACCATGCACGATAGTTCCAGATGGGCTACTGTAACCGGAACTATGAGGTATAAGTATTAGTGTCGGCCACGGAGGCATCGGCTAAATGTCCAAGAAGCTATGGCGAAAACGCTAGTCGAGAGTGCGCAGTCCAAAATAATTAACCGGGTGCAGCGTAAGCCAATTCGTACAGGCGCCGGCCGTATACGTGACCATCGGTGCCGGCGAGATGAAGTCTGTGTGGCTGGCGGTGTTTGGTTTCCGGACGTGATGTTCGCTATTCATTGGACACCCGCGGAGTTGCTCGGCGTTCGTCTGTATTATTTATTATAGCCACCGGAGCAGAGTACTTGAACGTGAATGGGTGCCACGGACAGTTTCGATGCGTGCTTTCGATGCACACGTACGCACTGGCTACCGCCATGGCTCGCGTTCCACTGGCAGCCACTTTCGCTGATGAGCGATCGGCTCAGACACGAAATACCAGTCACGTATGCCCACGACGACACCTTATAGTTTGGGTGAGCTTCCCTGCGGTTCAGATTACTGCGGTGATCGCCTTCAAGGTCGAACTAACAAAAGAAATATGCATACGCGCGGCAAAGCCATGCTAAAACCTAAAGGTATCAGATTTTGCTGTTCGCACACGCACGCACACGCGGTACGAAAGAACAAACTTTATTGCACAAAAAGAGTCTGTGGGGATAATCTTGTTTGGCGCCCTCTCAGCACCGGCTAGGCGGCATCATCCAAGGACAGAAGCCCGTGCCTCTTGTGGACCATCAATGTTGTGTTTGTGATGAGCTTACGAGCCTCGATACTGCCTGGGCTGCAAGGCGATCCGATCCGTACAGTGGTATTGTGTGTCAGTGTACGGCTGTCGATGGATGGATGCTATGAGCGTCCCATTTGTCACGGGGCGGTGACATGTGCGCCACCAGGCTGTAAAAAAAATTTAAGAACTTTTCTTTCTTTCCCCTCTCTCTTTAAGTTCTCCTCATGCCTTTTAAATCTACTTGAGTTAAATCTATCATACTATAGCAAAAACGTAAATTCATAGCTCAGTTCTCTGCCCCTTATGGCAGAGAACTGGGCTATCGCTGCACCAGTGAGATATCCCTGCTGTGCATGCCCCTGGAAAGACGTACTATCGGACCTTTCGCAGGAGGGAAGGAGCTCCTCCATTTCGGGCTGCGGCTCGGGAGTACGACGTCACAGCCCCAACAGTGCTTTTTTGGGTGGTCACGCATATACAGCGCAGCCTAAACTCCCTAGATTTTGCGCACAGATATCTGGGGACATTACCACAGTCCAGGAGGGGTTCTGGCTGCACCGGAAGAGCCTTCTCTGAAAAGTTGTCACGTGTATATATATTCAAGAGAAGATATATGGTAGACGCACGTTTGCAGGTGACAGAACTGTCAGCAGGACAGTCTGTTTCAGGAGTCCCGTGCAGCACTGTGGAAGCTACAGGCCCCTTCTACCAATCGGAAGGGCAAACGCGTGTTGAACGTATCCCTCCGCGCCATGGTATCTGCCAGTCGCGAAGCGTGCAGTGGCAGGAGAAGCCTTGGAAAGGGGAGGAGGAGGACAGAGTGAGCCCCCATTGGCAGGAGTGGCTCGCAGGTGCGTGTCCGAACAATGGCATTTCGTCTCGCCTCGGAAGAATTCTGCGCTCGATGGCCTCGTGGCCTTGGCTCTGCTGCACGGAACTCCTGAAACAGGCTATAGTTGGTCTTGGTTAATCTGTGGATGGTCTTGTTGCCAGCCTTGGAACACCGACGACAAAGAAGCGCGCACGGATATTCTGCACTCGACACCTGCGGAAACAACACGGAATAGTTCTGGACGTTAGGCCCGACAGTAATCCTATCTCTGTGACAATATCGCAGGCAGATATATGTATTAACAGTTTGCAGCATTTCAAGCGCGCCGCGTATAGCGCTCCAATAAACCTTCAAACGCGAATTATGGCGGGCGGCGTGGAAAACTTGTTAAATTGCAGAGTGCGAGAATTGCGAGCAAGTCGACTGTTTATTATGGAAACAATTAACTTTCCTGTTTCCATGGCAAATTTAACAGACGAACGAGAGTTAGTGACCATTCTTATACTAGTTCCCTGTACCCCATTTTACTTCGTTACGATATGAGCTATACACCCAAATGAACATTGTTACGTACCGCCCGGCACTTCATCCGCGGTGTACATCGTTGCAAACGGTTGCGCAAGGAACGGATCGCTATACAGTTGGGACGTAAGGATTATTTCGTTATACAGATCCTTCCTTTGTAGAAGCGTCCGCACTGACCACGACCACGGTGTCCTGCGCCTCTGTACCGTGGCGTTTGCGATCAGCAATCAATCATCATCGTTATCGTCATCATCATCACAATCGAGCAGGAGCCCACGTCTGCTATGGGTACGCTGAAACATACGGCTTCTGGAGCAGGCGGAAGTCAAGACGCAACGACTTGACGCTCCGTACGTTGGCCCCAATAAATATGTAACCGCGCCTATAGATCAAGCGATGGGGCCGGTGGTTTGCATAAACCATAACACGGCGCGTTTTGCACGCGCGCCGTCCGCGCGCAGTCGAGAGCGCGCTGTTTTGCTCCGTTAGAGATACTTGCTGCTCGGTGATGTGATTTTTTTTTTCAATGCTGTATATATTTCATACGCCTGCCACTGCTTACGCAAGGAGTACGTGAACTTGCGTTTGCCATTGACGTGCATGCCCAGACTTCCTACCTCTCCGAGAACGAGGTTTCCGTTTCCCTTGATCGATGACTGTGTCGTTGTTGCTGTCGCATTTATGTCCGTTTCGTAAATGTCCATCGCTTTCTTTCTTTCTTTCTTTCTTCTTCTTTCTTTCTTTCTTTCTTCTTTCTTTCTTTCTTTCTTTCTTTCTGTTTGTCAGCTGCCCCCGATCGAGACTTCGGCCTTTCCGTTGTACTACACAAAATGTATGACGCAATATCTGCGTGCGTGTCCACTACGGACTTATATTGCGTCATAAAATAGGAAACAGGGATGGACGATTATTGTAAAATATGAATTATGAACTGTATGGGTCAGTCTACAAATTGTTTATCGATGACGAGCAGAAGACGCGTTCTCGGTGTTCACACGGTGGCATATACATTGCAGCGGCTATGCATAGGCGAGCGCAGGGTTAGCCGTTAATAACGGGGAAGGGGGGAATGAAGGGAGGAGGGGGGTAGAAGGTTAACTACGGTGGCCCTTTCCTCTTTCCGACCCTTTCCCGCTGAGGCCAATTCGGTCGAACTTTATACACAGAGGCAGATTTCGCCCCCCCCCCCCCCCTCAGGTGATTAGGTGGCGTGGGCATCTGCCCGCCGCGCGCACGCCTATGGTGACCAGTGTTGGCGGTAACTCGTTCATCACAAGTAAAGGCGCTACTCGTAACGCGTTGCCCCGCCACGGTGGTCTAGTGGCTGTGGTACTCAATCAGGTATGCACAGTACTTGGGCCTCAACATTTCGCCTTCATCGAACTGCAGCATCCGAGGCCGGGATTCGATCCTGCGACCTTCAGATCAGCGGCCGAGTGCCATAGCCACACATATGCATGTGCGTGTGCTAGCAGTGGCTGTGGGTGGAGCTTATACGTAACTTGTAACCGACTACTATATAGTATAATTCACAAAACAGTAACGAACGCGAACACGCATCGACAGGACGCGGGCACCGATCACCAACTGATTTTGATTCCTTCAGTAACGCAAAACAAATATACCGCAAAGATTATCAAAGGCGCACCATGCACACCACTGGCAAATTACAGCATCGAATACAACAGGTAGGCGCTTTAACAGCTGTTAGAGTTGCAGTAATGTAGACACTGGCAAAACCATACAGATAGTGTCTAGGGCGTTTCTCTGTTTAATTTTTTTTCACACGTTGTTAACTGTATGTAGACCATATAAGGTTTGACGAACAAAAAAAAAAGCTCTGTCGCCTTGAAATTCGAGAACGCTAACTTCGGGGCTTTATGTGCCCAAACCGCGATACATTTATTCACTGTATCTAGTCGAGCGAACGCTTCTACATTGAAATGACTTTCAACGATGAAATCCCTGTAAGTCCCGACCGTATCACAATATTTTCCTTGCGCAACCGTTCACAACGGCGCTACGCAGTACGAAGTACGCACATTGGAGGTCCTGAGTATTTTGTAATAAAGGCCTTTTACTGCATTCAACAGGGCCATTGTAAGGCATTGAGTAAGCGCGAGGCAACAGTTATATAGATCACCAGAAAAAGAATGCAAACGTTAAACAAAACAGCAGCAATACAAATGTTAGAAATACTAAAACGCGGCTTTTTTAGGAAATATTAACAACCAACGTATATATAGGATCATTAGGAACGCCAGAAGGACCCCGAATATCTTCTTTAACTATCTGATGTTTGTTAACCATGCACCTGACTATACGCAGGCAACTTTCTTGGGTTGATGTCCCGCCAAAATGCGGCCACTGAACCCCCAGCTGAGAACCATGAGGCTGAGATAATTAGAAGGATAAAATAGGGTGGAGTGCATTCGGCAGGCATTCTCAGATGAAGAGTGGCAGCCTACCAATATCCCTCAAGAGGAAAGTGTGTAAAAGCATGCATCTTACCTTTACTCACCTACGGTGGAAAAAAACATGGAGGCTTACTATAAAAAGGGCTCACTTGAAGACGGCGCAGCGAGCAATGGAACGGAAGATTATGGGCGTTACGTTAAGGGACAATTAAGGAGAGAGCGGAGTGGGTGAGGGCGAAAACGCATGTTAATTACGTGTTGGCAGAAATCAAGAAGAAACGGGCGTTGCCAGGGCATGTAATGCGAAGGCAAGACAATCGTTGCTCGTTCAGGGTAACAGAGCTGGATACCTAGAGAAGGCAAGCATGGCAGGGGGCGGCAAAAATTTAGGTGGGCAGGTGAGATCGAGAAGTTTGCGGCGATAACGTGGTCACGGTGAGGACAGGGCCGGCATGGCTTGAAATCTACGGGTGAGACTGTTGCTCTGCAATAAGATGGTAATGATGAAAATGTGGCTGTCATAGCTGGGAATCGAGCCCGCGTCTTGGAGGTTCGATGTAAATTCTACACACGAGCCAGGGTTCAGACCGGTTGACCGGAGCGAACTCGGGTTGTCCGCACTCTACTCACGCCCAAGTTCACGATTCAATATCTCTTCCCCACGACCTCCTCTATTTTTGGGTTGTCCACACTCTACTCCCGCCCAAGCTTACGGTTCAGTATCTCTTCCCCATGACCTCCTCTATTCCCGCCTAAGCTCCCGGTTGAATATCTCTTCCCCACGACCTCCTCTATTTTATAGAGGAGGTCGTGGGGAAGAGATATTGAACCCTGAGTATGGGCGGGAGTAGAGTGCGGACAACCCGAGTGACGTCTATAAAAATAGAGGAGGTCGTGCTCTTCCCCGACTCACCCCTCGCCCCCCTTCCCATACTTTGGCGCGACTTCTGCGAAACGTAGGGACTCCGTCCGCGAGGAGTGTCCCTATCCTAGCGTGCTCGCGGGTTCCCTCGTTTCCCCAATAAACAGCGGGGTGTCACGGAGAGAGGGGGCAGAAAAAAAAACAATCAACGCAGCAACATGGCGGCGACCTGCCGTAGAGCTGTCGCCGTCTACGACGGAAACCGGAGCGGCGGATACGGAAGGAGTGCGGCTTCGTACGCGCAACAATTTCGAAGAAAAAGCCTCCGATAAAAAAGAAGCGTGGTTCGGCCGCGTTTGAACCTCGTGGCGAGGTTCGGACGCTTCCGCGTACTTCTTCCTCCGCCGCCGATGGCTGATCGGATCAACACCGTCGCATCGCTGGCGATCTTAGCCGCTCTCTGTCTTCGTCAAGGTGAGCCGCGTTCCAGCTGTTTCGGTGTTTTTCTTTGAGTGATGCGAGTGACGTGCCTTGGGCAGCACTATCGACTCATTTCCTCAGACGACCGGTAACGAAGATGAAAAATAAGTGACAGTAATTCGGCGTAAAAAAAAGGGGGGGACATGTTAGGAGTCGTGTTTGGTAGATGCAATATTAGAGCATAGGGCATATTTAAAATAAAAAAAAAAAGAATTCAGACATCAGCATGATATTAGAAATTGCTTAATGCAACTTCCGGTTCAAGTTACAATCACGTGCGGCACGCGCCCGTTCTGAGTACGCGGGTATATGAGCCGCAATGGAAATAAATAAATAAATAAATAAATAAATAAATATTGCGGGCTGCGACGAAGCGGCCGAGTCAGACTTACGCGTATATGACACCTAAGTTTAAGCATTAGGGTCGCCTGCCAATATTTTTATTTGTTTGTTGTTGCTGATGTTTTTTTTTTCTTTTTCCCTTCACAAATGACCGGATTTTTCTCCCTAGCCCGCCCGATTCGTCGTTCGCAGATGGATTTACAGTTTCCATCTTGAGTGAAGGATCCATTAAAATACGCTCCTGAATAGAATATATGGGCGGCTGTGGGCGAAGAAAATCAATAAATATAAAATAGCCAGTGTCTGCTTTCGTGCCTATTTTGTCGCGCACATACGGAGCAGGTTTTAGCGCATATAAGTAGATGTTTTGAAATCGCTGAGAGCACGCCGCTCACGGTTTCTTGAACGATCCACCTGACTTGTAGTGCATATCCGTGTGAAGTAACCCGCGCGTAAGCTCACAAGAACAAGGGGACCAGATTGAGGGAGAGCTGAGTGGAAGAAAAGGCACGGCAGATAAACGGAGGGGAGGGGGGGGAAGGCGGGAGAGGGGGACGAAGAGTGTATAGGGGCAGTGCCTCTAATGGGAAGGGAAGCGAAAATGTATAGCTCACTAGTAGCAGTATAATTGACCTATTCTACTGCGTGCATATTTCTTCTTTTCTTTTTCTTTTTGCCTGCTGAAAACAATCATTTAGAAAGGTAAACCGAGTCTGCAACAGTACAGTCGCCTACCGATAATTCGGACTCGAAAGGGACCGGTACAGTCGGTATAATATCCGGAGCCCTCCACTACGGCATTACTCTCCTTCCTACTGTTCATTTCCCTATTCCCTGCGCTCATTAAAAAATAAAGTAGCGCTGCTTACTAACTTTGTGGTAGTAAATGCTTGTCACAACAGTAACTGCAGTAACAGTAACTGCAGCTAGCAAACAACAACAACGTAGTAGCGTTACTACCATGTCATTTACTACCTCCAGTTACTGCCTAGATACTAACCAAAGTTAGTAACTTTACTACCATGGCCGTCTTTTATCAGGCTTGTGGTGACTCGGTTTATATTCGCTGTTTACGTTGCCATATCAAGTCGGCTGTATTGCAAAAGAATAAGATCAAATAAAAATGAGCAGTACGGCATTGTCCGGTGACAATGATTGGTGCTAATTACATCGCGTCACACCGATTAATGATCGCTAATTACTTCATGTGATTGACCCTACGCTGCGCATAGAAGTGTACAGGTGAAAGCGTAGATAAAAACATGAATGAACCAGAAACGACAGCACACACTACGGCACACAGATCAAAACTTTTACGCGCCATATGCTCTAACAGCAACGTTAACGCTGTTTATGGTTAAGGACGCGCACGTTGTGCCGGTGAGCAGATGTGGATTCGGATAAGTAACGAATGTTTTGGATCCTGCAGATCCTATAGAGTGCGAGTTCCTGTTGAGTTCCTTTACTCTATAGAGTCTCATTGGCGGTTCCAAAGGAACTATAAATCCGTTCTCGTAAGGGGAGTCGTAACACACGTTCTCGAATTACCTTCGTGCCAGCCGCGCTTTGAGTAAGTTTGCTACAATTTACACGCACAAAAATGTGCGTGTTTATATCAAGCGGAGGAAGGGGGGTAGTATGTTTTTATAGCTAACGATAGCAGTGTCTCTCCGGCGCCAAAATAGTGGCCGGCCCATACCTAGCGCGTCGTTGTGCTGAACAAAAGTTCTCGCGTAAGTCACATCCGTATGCGTTCAATGTCCCCCTTCCCCTTGTACAGGGTAGCATACCTGTTGTCCTGCACTGGTGAACCTCCTCGCTTTTCCCTCTCTGCTATTTACTTCCTCCCTTCCTTCATAGTATACTCCTTTTGCAAACTCCGCTGCTGTGACTCATGGACGTATTTGTTGCTGAAGATGGAATGATACCTGAAGTATGGAAGGTTCCGCGCTTTAGAACTAACTACGCTTGTCAAATGCTGTGTAATAACCTTCCGAGATTACTGAATTCGTATGACAGAGCAGGCTACAATTTACAAGATGGAAATCAATAAATCAAATCAAGATGTGGCGTCGTGTCATGCGCTAGTCCTACGCGCACAAACTACGTACCGCTCACAAAAAGGATATCGACTTTAGCTTTATTCTGTTTTATTCTTCTTTTTCTTTCTTTTGTCGGGCGAGTATTGAAATAGACAGAGGTCATTTGGTCATCGCAAGGCAGCCAGGGAACGATCGTAACGAATCGACGCGGTTTGTTGATTAGGGACCGGTATAGTTTCAGTCACAAACATGGTCCGTTCGTGGCAAGTACGTAACCACGATCGCCGCGTCGTGGCGGCCGCCTGATGAGAGCTCGACCGACACGGAGTCCTTATTAAAAATAAAAGAAAGAAAAAGAGGTTCAGTAACACTGTATAGAGGCCTCTCAGCGCAGACGTCGACGTTGAACGCTAATTAGCCCCGCCCATTATACGTCACAAAGATTGGTTCACCGCCCACTGTTTCTAAACGACCGGCTTGGCTTCAGTTTTTCTTCTTTTTCGTTTCACACTCAGTATTTCGTTTGTTTGTTTTGTTTTTGCTTGCCCGTAGTCTTCTGTGGGTCGTTTGCAGCGCAGTTCGTGCCGTTCGTCAGCAAGTGACGCAAACTCGTGACGTGTGTATAGGCTGCGCGGCGAGTTCGTGCGCATGAGTGCGGGAATGCACATTCGTGTCAGTGTTTTCCCTGCATACGGTATTGACCTTTACGCATGTAAAGGTCAATACCATATGATCTTCCAAATGAATAACGTTACCTGATGATTACGGTTTAAAGACGATAGTCTTTCTTGGGATACTTGAACGCAGAAATTTTGGTCTGTCTGTTTGTCTGTCTCTCACACGATTCTACCACCCGGCCAAAGTTTAAGCACTTGCCTAACGCCCAGCCATTTTGAACTGGTAGCTGCGTTCATACTTGCGAATATTGTCGATCAAAAAGCAAGTATTACGCATATCTGAGGCGAAACATTGTGTAAGTATTAGGTGGTGTGTTCCTTTACTAGAAAATACATATAAGTGAGTTTTAGTATATCGGAAAGCAGCAAACGCAAAGATTTAGCGTAAGGTTAACGTTACCGTGGAACACACCGCGCATGCGCAGAACGTTAACGTATACGATACCCTTACGTGTCTACGCTATTTTCGGAAGATATCGTTCAACGCGAACGCTCGCAAAGGGACCCGTACGGCTGGCAAGATGGCGGCGTCAGTCGAAGTGAGACCACTCGCTTCAGATCTGTCGGGACATCGGCCTGCATTGTTAAGCTCGTTCATTACCCGCTCATGTTCTTATTTGCCTTAGGTTTGGCTAATTAAGCTTCGCCAGCCGTGTATTGGTGACAATGTGTCGCCGTTTTCAAGATACGCTCTCAGTAAGCGGCACACAAGGCTTAAAATGTGAGTGCACTCGCTTTCACGGCCTTCGAGACTGCGCGTGCCGGTGCTCGAAATCTCAGAGGCCATGTCACTTTGCTCACGTTTACGGTAGTCTCGTCGAGATGGCGGCACTGCCACCGGGGCTTTTTTTTTTTTTTTTTTTTGCCCATCGGCTGTTTCAAGCTGAGACGAGTAGTGTGGTGCATTACTGTATGTATAACGCTTGAAATGACAGTATTGTTTGGCGAAGCATTCCTTCAGTCACAAAGGCGACTTGGATAAGCCAGCCTTCGCAGGCACATGCACGGATGTGCACCCCCTGGGCACTGGAGAAATGTTGCAGGAGCTCCGCGGGGCACTGATGACAGGTGGAAAATCCGCCTTCTCAAAGCGGGAATTTCGGCGAAATTTCTCGTATACGGCATAGCCTCGACGACATGGACTGCCTGCGTAGCTTCTCTGGTTTCCAAAGTACAAATTAAGCGCTCCTATGTCATCGCAACTTCGAAATGACAGGCAGTACGGGTCAGAAAGGAGACTCGATGGCGGCATTTTGAAACAAAGCGATGTTTTGGGGCGAAGCTCCTTAAAGCGGCACCCGTTCGTCCCTCGTCGTAGTCGTAGTGCGTAACCAGTCTTACGCTTTGACCTCCAAGGTGGTGCCGGTGGGAGATTTCTCCTGTGCGTTGTTGAACAATAAAAAAAATTCGCAGCGTGCGCGTTAACTGAAAGCCGAGTTCTTCTGTCTCTCATTCCCCATTAGCAGCCATTGGCATGTTCCAGTAGGAAACGTTAGTAGAAGTAGAAGTGTTAAAAGCCGACTTCTGCTGTCTCTCATTCCCAGTAGCAGCCATTGTTTACCTCCAAGGTAGTGCCTGGTGAGATTTCTCCTGTGTGATTAAACAATAAAAATTTTGTTCAAAACGCCGTTGATTGATGAAATAAACCAACGAAAGACGCCAGATGTTTTCTAAAAGCAAAACGAAAAGACGCCAGATGTTTCTAAAGCAAAACGAAAAGACGCCAGCTGCTTAACGAAAGACGCCAGATGTTTCTAAAGCAAAACGAAAAGACGCCAGCTGCTTAACGAAAGACGCCAGGTAAAGCAATGGTTTTCATCTGCAACCAGTGCAAGAACCACTTAGCTTACATTTCACCGACCACAAAGCGGTCATAATGAAAGGACAACGGAAACCAGCAATAAAAGTTTGATAAAACATTTAATCAATCGTTTCACGTCATTTTTATCGGGCGAATTAACGGAAGAAATTTCACGGTTTAACCGATGATTACTTCCAGGAGCTTCGCCCAATCTCATCATCATTCACCTCGTGGATCTGCCGTCAATTTTTTTCGGGTCTGCCGACACAGCACTAACAACACACTTACACGCTACTGGCTCAATGATTTTGTGGCGCACGTAGGGATTTAATAAGAGTTGTTTTAAGGTGTAGTTGTCGCCGTGCATGCCTTTGCGTTAGCTTTAGCGTTTCGCTCTCTTCCGCTATACTAAACGTCTAGTTTGTGCCGCTAAGTGCACCCAGCTTTACCGTAACGTTAACCTTAACGCTAAATCTTTACGTTTGCTGCTTTCCGATATACTAAAACTCACTATAGATACGTAATTCTAAAAACCCTAGTGTTTGTTAGGCTGCCCTAAAAATGCGACGCTATGTAAGAAAAAGGCCTCTGCCGACGATTTGGTGCTGCCACCTGGCAGTTGCCCAGGGATTCTGCACAAGCTCACGTTTCCCGATGGCACTGTCAGATGGCGTCCCTATCTCACGCAGCGTACTACGGCCGGCAGAAGGTTATCGTCTTTCGACTACATTTGCAGCGAAGCACGCAGATACGCGGCCATTTTTTTTTTGCCTTTTATATGGTGTGTTCCGTGCCGAAACTACGACTTGGTGATGAAAGACGCTGCAGTGGGGTACTAAGTGAAATATTTGTGTTTGTTTGTTTGTTTGTTTGTTTGCATATGAAAGCCTTCGAAATGCAGCCTCCGCGGTCTAAGATCGAACCCACCTCTTCGATATTGAAATTTAACAGAGAAGGCAAAGTCGGAATTAAAAGAAGGCAATGAAGACAACAGACGAAGCGCTGACTTAGAAGTGAAGTTTATTGCAATAGAATATGGAAGAAACGTGACGGCAACAACAAATTAACAAAGAACAACAGAAACATGGCAAAAGTCACATGAAGCATTAGCCTATACATCCGATCATCGGTGCTATAGCTTCGTAACAGTGGTGGTGGTAGTAGTAGTAGTAGTGTAGTAGTAGTAGTAGTAGTAGTAGTAGTATATGGTGGTGGTGGTGGTAGAATGAAACCTTACTTTCGGTTTTTGGTGATGTCCCGGAGAATGGAACCTTCAATCCAGGGCGCCGTTTGCTTCCAGCCCCAGTCAGCCAGTCGTCGCTGGCCGTCCGGGGTTGTGCTGGAAAGAGCGGCATCCCACTGGGAAAGGGAGTGGTCGAGTACGATAGGCATGCAGTCCGGGTGCTGTGGGGCATCAGCTGCTGAACTGTGCAACGGCGGGCTGCGGTTTTATTTTTCAGCGCGTCTCTGCAGGAGGCGGTTTCTGGAGCCGGGGGAGGTCTGTCAGGCATGGCCTGCTGGCAGTCACTTTATGGATTACTTTTTATGGATGACTACGCGTGATCAGTAATAGTTTACTCTTTCTCTCTGTGCTCGCGCGTGGCGACGCGACGCACTGTGCCGGTCGGCCACTTGATTAACGAGAACCAGTGTATAGCGGAGTGATTGCGCTGATAAGCTGCAGGCCACCGCCTTGACGGATTGCGTCAGCCGCCACCAGCTCGTTGTGCGTAGGTCGTTTGTTATAGTAGATTCCCGCGTTGGCCAGTAAATTAGTGTCGCTTACAGCTTACGTTGAAGGATTCTGGTTATGCACTTAACCAGAACACAATATGAAGGAACACAGTTTATTACGAGATGTATTGTAAATGGCCACAAAGTATTCTTTCGAAGTTCTAGGGCTGAATTAACAAAACTCGTCTTTCGTAAGTGCTTTTTTGCCATTCGTCGATCGGCCGTCTTCGCTAATGCGTCAGGATGCATCTTGGCATATTGGCCAACGCACTTGCGGATTGGCTGATATGTTCATTTTTCTTACAAACATTATTATCGTAAGAAGATCTTCGCGAGTACAGGCCGTGTTTTCGCAAATTTTGTGTTGGAAGTCTTGTTACAGGAAAATTAAATTAAGGCTAATACAAGTTCCTTCGTATCTGAGGCCAGTGTGGCGCGTCAAGTTGAGAAAGCTTGCTGAGTTTACCTCCTTTGTTTCTTTTCTTCTATTTTTAATTTGGCGTGTTATGAGTTCACGGCTAAGACAGGCAATGTATATGGGCTTCTTCCTCTGTCGTACATTATAACACATTTTACATGTCGCGCTTATATGACAGCGCTTCTCAGTGTAACCGCTGTTTTTCTGCGAGTTCCAAAGTTACATCACTCTAACAGACATTCACCTTGACGAGCGAATGGCGGATAGGCGTGGCTATTATACGTCCACTTACAAGGACGTTAGGCATCACGAGCATTCGTACACACCAGCACAGAGCGCTGTACATAAACAGACAAGAAGAGGGTCAGCGCTCCATATTGTAACAGCCGTCTATTGTGACACACATGCCGGCGGCGCTGTGGCAGTTATGTGCGCGCACTCGTCGCATAACGATTACCCGTGATCCGCTTTTGAAACGGCACTCTTGTTTGTTGCGTTTACGAATTGCATGTGACTGCACGCATGCCCACGTTACTGCAAGGCCCCGCTGGGGATGATTAATGGCCCGGACAGAATGGCAGAGAAAGGGGTTTGGCGGCGGGAGATGTTCGATCCAGATATGGGACACACTGTACAGGTTTCGATGAACGAAAGGCTTTTCTGCATATATCGACGAAGGCGCGGCTGCCCCGTCGGGTAGGTCAACCAGGTTAAACGGCCGAAAAACCGATGCCCATAGGCGCACACGCAAAGTTGTCCATTAGGTAAAAGGCGGGGTGAAGGGGGAGAGGGGGGCGTAGACGCAGCACCCCCTTCCTCCTCCTGACCCTTCTCTCGATCGCTTCCCACCTAGACCCGCAAGATCACTGAGTTGTACTACGTTCTTTTAATAATAATAATAATAATAATAATAATAATAATAATAATAATAATAATAATAATAATAATAATAATAGTAGTAATAATAATAATAATAATAATAATAATCAAAAGTTTATTTAACATGCCCAGGAACAACCGTAAGGTCTTTGTAATGGCGCACGGAAAAAAATACAAGAAACAATACAATACGGAGACTCTACAGAAAAAAAATTGATAAAAAACAACAAAGGCCAAAATTCATAATAAAATATCAGGGATAAAAAAACGCTATAAAATTGCACATATACAACTATGCGCGGGCAAAACAAGAAAAAAATATCCACAGTGTACGACACTATGTTAGTACAGTGCAAAGCTCGGAGCAGGACAGCGACTGGGAGCTGTGAAAAACATCGAGCTCTAAAAAGTAAGCATTGTAGAGACGTTGTATCCTGTCAACGGTCGAATGTTCACAGAGGCAGGCAGTTACATGGAAAGGTCTATTCTCTCTGGTCAGCTTACGTGGAATTCGGAAATTAAGACAGTTGAGCAGTACAGGGCAGGACATGATACCATGCACAAGCTTGAAAAGAAATAACAGATCAGCGCGTTTTCTCCGGCAGTGTAGTGACGGCAGTGATAGTGATCCAACAGGGCCAATGCAAGAATCAGGGCCATTTCTAGCGAACCTATGGTTATGGATGTTCAGGAATTTTTTCTGGACTCGCTCAATGGCGTTGCTGCTGGAATTAGAAATGCCATTCCAGATCACAGATGCATATCTCGAGTTGAGGAAGACATATCGCGGTGTACAATTTGTGGAAGGGCATAGGAGAACAGAATTCTCTAGACATTCTGCAAACACAGCCTAGGGTGCGAAGACCCCGCAAAGCAACACGCTTAGCATGAGCAGAAAAGTGGAAGGTGCTATCAAAAAGAACACCTAGATCATTGATATCACAAACCTTACACATCGACACAGAATTGACAGAATATAAAAATGGCACACTAGATGTTTTTCGAGTGAAGCTCATTACCTTGGTTTTTGAAATATTTAGGGAGAGGTTATTGCTCCTGCACCGTTCAGAAAAAGAACACAAATCGGATTGCAGCAAGCGACAATCGACGACTGAATGAATTTCCTTAAATATCTTTATGTCATCGGCACACAAAAGGAAAGAATTCCGAATGACAGAAGAAACATCATTAACATAAGTTAAAAAGAGGAGTGGGCCCAGTACGGACCCTTGAGGAACCCCACTAGTAGCTAATAATAATAATAATAATAATAATAATAATAATAATAATAATAATAATAATAATAATAATAATAATAATTGGTGGTGCTTTACGCGCCAGAAGCACGATATGATTTTAAGGCGTGCATGCCCCGCGTAGTGAAACGCTCCGGATTAATATTTGACCACCTGGAATTCTTCAGCGAGTACCTAAATGGTGTTTTTTTTCTTTTCTCTTACAGCATATGTAGCTGTTAGAACACCGCTAGGTTTCTCATGCCGTAGTCCGCAACCTACAGTGCAGCTATCATGCAGAAGGGAAAAGCGGACACCCCCTTGGCCCTGACATGACCCACACTGCTACTCGAAGGTGCTTATGCGAAGTACAATAAATAAATAAATAAATAAATAAATAAATAAATAAATAATGGACGGAGGGAAGCAAGGGAATAACTGGGAAGCTAAAGAAAGAAAGAAAGTCGCGGGTTGCACAGGAGGGAAAAGCAAATCCGCGCTTTCCCTAATCCCGTTCCTCATAACCTTGACCGAAGCCGGGTACAATATGAGTCACAGCGATAAGAAAAATAAGTAAATTCAAAGAAATACAATGAGAAAAAAGAGACACAGGTGACCTAGGAGAGGAGGAGTAGACATAAAAAAAAGATAGAGAAGGTAGCGGAATGAGTGAAGTGAATGAGTGATGATTACCTTTGGTGGAGACGAAGTAAATAGTTGATTTGCGTGAAATATGATGCTTGAATGGTTTTTTTATGTTTTATGTATACTGCAGGAGAGACTAGGTGACCGGGAAGTTGGAGTAACGCTTTATAAAAGGAAAAATTAGTTTCCACAGAACTCATTTGCTATATATATGTTCATGCCCTTGTGCTTCGAGTTGTCGATGGATTCGCCCTCGTGCTGTCGATCGCTAGCCTTCTGGCTAGCTCAGTTGGCAGAGCGAGCGCCCCGGACAGGCGTTGGTCCCGCGTTCGATCCCCGGACCAGGAAGAATTTTTCGGCAACTAGGAAGCTTTCATTTCTGAAAAATCCGTATGGATTTCCTTGTAGTCTTGATGCTACAAAACGGGTGGCTGCTAATTTTCCTTTTCATAAAACGTTACTCTACCTTGCGGGTTTCCGCAGAACTCATTTGCCATATAGACCTTTGGCAATCATCTCAGAATACGGCTCCAAGCTTCAGCTCGATATCACCGGTCTGGCAACTAACGCTGTATCTGGTCCTCTTTCCGGTGCAGCATCGGCCATCAACTGCTACACGTGCAGCAGCGTGAACGGCACCAACCCAAACTGCCATGACCCGTTCCATCCGGCGCACGCGCGCTACGTGGTCGACTGCACCGTGCCTAAGGACGGTCACGTGGGACGCTTCCCGGCGCACTTCTGCGTCAAGGTGGTCGGCAGGACGAGTGAGTCGAACGGTTTATCAGTTCACTGCTTTGTCGAGCTCGAACATTTGTTTTTATGCGATAGCGATACAACCGCAAAGAGATTACAAGTGGGCAGGTGTAGTATGCGGTTAGTTGCTTCCCTGGACCACAGTCGCAGTAAGCACAGCGGGCAACGACAGGATCTATCTATCTATCTATCTATCTATCTATCTATCTATCTATCTATCTATCTATCTATCTATCTATCTATCTATCTATCTATCTATCTATCCATCTATCTATCTCTGTCTGTCTGTCTGTCTGTTCGCCCGTTAAACTAAGACACTTTCAGTTCCAAACCCGCGAAATAATTATGAGGCATAAGCAAGCCTTAGTAGAGGACATTGATTTATTTTGACGGCCAGGGGTTCTTTAAAGAAAGTAGTAGCAGAGCATTGAGAGACCCTGGTAGTAGTGTCAGCACACTAACCACCAACCTAAAGCATGTCAAACCCATACATTACGTATGTCATATATGCATAGCTCTTCTTAAATTTAGGGCTGCCGGAAACTAAGGAATCTCTAAATTTTTAGATACACATTCGGCAACTCGGACCTTTTTATTTCTCGATGGAGGCGAAATGTCGAGGCCCGTGCACTATGCGATGTCAATGCACGTCAAAGAACCCCAGGTGGTCAAAATTCCCGGAGCCCTCCACTACGGCATCTCTCCTAATCACAGTAATCACAGCTGGTTTTGGGACGTAAAACCCCAGAAATCAAACCACCTTTTCATTTCTTGCCAGTGTTCGGCTACTTCGGTAAGCCAGGGCAGCACCGGACTGAAGACATGCTTGCGAGCTTGCTGCGCGCGCCTCTCCAGTCCGGCCGTGGTCACGAGTTCTTTTGCGTACTTGCGTACCCACGGACTTATCCGTTTCCTTAGATTCGCACTCGGTGCGCCGTGCGTGCACCGTGCAGCGCACAATTATGTAGGCATATTTGACTCCCGCGCGTCGGCGACGTGATAGGGATGCAGCGAAGGGTATTTTTTGCCAAGCGCTGCAGCTATGCTGCTATCATTGTACAGTCCTTTGAAGTATTTAGGTCTTAGAGGAGTACTGACACGATTTTGAGGCGGCGCAGAATATACATTTTTTTTCATTTTCTAGCCATGTATTGTTAACGCCCTCCGCACACGGAAGCCAGGAAACACGTACAAAATATTTCAGTTTGGTTTAAAAGATGTCGTCGCCCAGCACTGCAAGCCAGCCCCAGCGCATGGACACTACGATGACGCATGAACACGATCTCTTAAAAATCGCCGAAATCATTGTCAGAGTCGCTGGACGACCGTGAAACTGTCGTTGTTTGCGTGCCCTACGTGTAGTTGATCCCAGACGACAGAGTTGCAGCGACGCTATCACGAATTTCTGTCCCTACATGACTTAGATGTACGTCCAACTGTGCTGACACCGTAACTAGGAAACCGCCCCTTTCGAAACCGAAAGTGGGCTTTTAAGGCAGCCGTATTAATGATATATTCACTGCATTGCCAGGCACCATGATACTCTTTTTGTGGTTCTCCATGCAAGTGCTTTCATTTACAGCAACAATACAAAAATGTCGAAAATTCGTGTCAGTACTCCTTTAGACATGCGCAACCTGGGCCCTGTATCGAGAAAACAAAAACAAAATAAAAGAAGGGGGAGGGGGATAATTTGCAACACCCCCCTCCCCCCACATTGCCGCCTCAGGTGCCTTTTACACATTTCAACAAAGCGCGCATGACGTTTCTGATTAAAACCGGGCTTTACAAAAGATTACAGCTGTTTCAACGTTATTATGCATAAAAACTACAGCCAGCTACAGGCAGTACCAACGTTACTAGAACAGTTTATTCTAGTAACGTTGGGCAGTACCCAACGTCATTTAGAGACATGCGTGTGCTGCTTTCTACATCAATTGTGTATATTACCGAACTCGGGCTTTAAACGCAGTGGGCTCCTCCGCACAAAGCCTCTTATTGCAGAGAAGCCAGCTTTCACGACTTTCTATCAGCGGCTTAGTAGCAACAGATTGGTAGCTCACCGTGTGCGAGAGAATTTCAGAGGACAAATATTTACCTGGTCGGCTGTCCCAAGCTCATGCAGTTGCAAGTTTACATAACTAGAATAAGCCCGGCGCTTTTTGTACCACAAGCGTGCGTCAGTGCTTTGCTTATTGTTGTCCTTTGCTTCTGTTCGCAATGTATTCGTTTTCGGATGCTGCCTCCTCAGTGGACACCAACATCGAGCTGGTGATCAGGATCTGCTCCCTGGAAACCATGGACAATTCGTGCGGTGTTTTCCGGTACGGCGACGACGTGCTGCGAGGTTGCATCTTGACGTGCAACAACGACGGCTGCAACGCGGCGCCGCCTAGTCTACGAAGCCACGCCTCCGCGGGGCTGCTCCTCCTCTTCCTATTGGTCGCCCTAGCCTCGTCCAGCAAAGTGCCGCTGACGTATCCACCGTGATGGCCGCGGACTAGCGAGTGAGAATTCTGTGCATCGCTCCCAAGCATACAACAGTAGCCGAGCCAGCGCCAAACACCTGTTGAGTGACGTAAGCCTCGTGTCTTGCATATGTTGTGTACCACACTGTGTCTCACTTAGCACTGCGGAGGTGGATGGTACTGATATGACTGGGGAGAGAATAGTCAATTGGTGATTGAGAGCAAGTGGTGTGTCCAGAATTTCGATGTTAGGGGGTGTTACCTATGGTGTAACCAGTACTCAGGGGGGCGGGGGAGTGAGGGGTGGATACCAAGTCATAGGTTATCTGGAGAATATGGGCGGGGGTGGGGTTTTAGGGGGGGGGGAGGTGTTGGCACAAATGTCAGACAGAAACACAGAGGGAAAGTTGCATAAGCATGGCCAGAGTTCTCCATCAGAAAAAAGGGGTGGGGGAGAGGGGGGCGAAGGCTAGCTGAGGTCCCCCTCCTCCTCCACACTCAGATTTAATGCCTCTTTCAGGTGATTAGCACAACCCTCCCCCTCCCCCCCAACCCACTTTCCTTTGTCTGCATGCCTATGAAGGTAAGCTTGTCAAAGTGACACTAAAGTGAAAAATAACTTTTCTTCTTTTTTCTTTTTTTTTTCTTTTTGCAATGCCAAAGGCACAATTTTTGCGAGGCCAAACAAGAACAAGAGTTCAGGGGGAACGTGGAAGCTTGAATTCATAAGGGAATTATTGAAAACAATGAAAAACTCTGATTTTGGCTAGACCTAACATTTCGACAAGTGGTCTTGTCTTCGTCAGTTGTGATGAAGACAAGTCCACTTCTTGAAACATTGGACATGGTGACATACCCTGTTTTCTATAGTTTCTGTTCTATAGTATCTATAGTTTCTATAGTATCTGTTTACTAAATCTTGACAGAAGATGACTGGTAAGCTAAAAAACGTGCATAGAGAAAACGGGTGCCGACGCTGCCCTCAGCTTCCCGCACTAATATATGTGTTGCGTCATATATTTTCAATGTGATGTCTGCCAAGGCCTACATAAGCATTTACTGGTGAGTAAGTTGTGTGTTGTACTATTCCAAGGAAATTAGAGACTTAATGTGGCATGCTTCAGAAATTTTTACTGAGACAACGTCGGGAGGATGGAAGAGAAAGGGGTTTGTGATGTGATATGCTCCAATTTTCGGTGCTAAATTCAGAAACAAAACTTTGGCCACCATTTTCTTTTCCAATATCATGTACAAAACAGTGAAATTAATGAAGATAGAATTCCCAGTCAGATACTTTGCCAGTCTGAGCCATCTCAGCATTTTACGTTGGTGCTTCACGTTAAAGGGACCGACAACCAATTTTTAAGGTACCTGTTTTCTTTATTTCAGCAGGAAAGCTTGCTTGTCAGAGTGCGCAATAATGCAGTGACAATGGGGAAAACGCCGTGCAAAATTTTTTATCAGAGCTCTTTGTCTATGGAGTCTTAAATGCAACACATGTTGCAAACAGCGGCCGAAAGCCGTCGGGTGTACATGAGCCAGGTTCTGCAGTGACAGAGCACATGCACACTCTGCCTGGCAAACGCCGTGTGCATGTGCCACGGTTAGAGGCAGGTTTTTGTGTGCCATGAAGGCAGCACCACTTCTCAGCGTCAGCTACTTTTACGGCGTAGAAAGGAAATAAGAGGAGGGGAATGCATTTTTACGTACCGACTGCAATTTTAAGCCCGAGTTAGGGTTGTATGAACAGCAGCAGGCGAACTACAGGAAAGTAAAGACTCCATAGCGCAGTACCAAGGATTTTCCACCAGGCTATGCCACGTTTAAGTTTCTACAATTTTCAAGCTCAATTTAAAAATACGAATCTAATTCAAATCGCAAAAGGGTGCTCGATTTCATAATTCAAGATCTTTCCAAATGCACAAAAGTCTGTTAACACATACTGGCCGTTTGTCGGTCCCTTTTAAGGGCAGCCTTATCTTAGAACAGGCTTGAAGTTGTCCGTCATGAAAGAAGTTTCCAATGTAGGCAAGATGACGGCACAATCAAAAATACATAAAAACCAGCAGTGGTCCTTTATGTGTTACCCTCCCATTCATGTGTTGTCTACGCTGGAAACCACCAGTACCAGTACCAGCACAAAGCATTTCAACAGCATTGTAACTAGCATAGAGGTAATGCCAAATACATGCAAGCGTTGGCTCAGTTTGAGTTTGTTGTGAGGCTCATTCAAGCACTTTCTCTGTCTACAAAAGCTCTGCAAACCTAAAATGCTGTCTTAGCACAAAATCAGTTGACATTGACAAATGTTGCAGCAAAGATGGAAAATTACGGTGTTCATTGTGAACTACAACTGCTAGTTCAGTTGAAACCAACATTGCTACACCTGGATTGATCCCAGTAAAATAGAGTAGCACAGTACAACAGCAACAGACACAACCTTGCAAGAGCGCTAACTTGGCTGTTTAAGCTTTCCCAAATGTGCAGTTTTTGATAGCTGACATTACCGTCACCTTTGAGAGTTAGCGGCAGTGCCCCATTTTATTAGTAGACACATGAGCAGAAGACAAGGGCGCCCAACAGTGAGAATCCTGCAAATGCTAATCAGCCATATCCTCATAACACAAACTCTTCTGCACAGCCACCACCTTGTTCAACATGGATGCACAGCTTGCCCATAGAGCTACAGCATAATTTCTTGTGTTTTCAACTATGACTGCTTCGTCACGCTGAAAATCATGGTATCAACACGTGGTTTGCTTTGGCCAAGCCACCTTCCCAGAACATATAACCCTGTTGTCAATTTCTACTGTGTGCTGTTGCTGCTCCTCCAGCTGTGATGTGTGCTGAAGCGTAGTTGGTGTGATTCTGACCATACCTTCATTAACTACAGATTCCGAGAAAGTGGCACCGTGTAGGTGACCATTGGTTTTTGGTGTTAATAGTCGTAAAGAAATACGGGAGGCTTTGTTTGCAGTGTTACATGTTTGTTAGGCAGAGAAGTCCGGTAAGCCTTTGCAATGTATTTCATATGTGATAAAGAATGTTATTCCCTGTTGTGAAGACACATATTTACATGGGCTGACACTTGTTTAGGAAATTTCTCTTTCCATGAGTGTTTTGCATAATCAAATTTTACACAGCTTGTAACGAGCGAGCAGAGTTCACTTTTATTGCCCTGGCTCTGCACTTGACCCTCAAGTGCCCACGTAGTGCTTAGAGCTCACAAGTTGCGTAAGGAAGCCCTTGTAAATGTGGTAGTTCCGGAGATGCATGCATTTTGTGCATTTAATGCCTTCAACTGCATTTCATCTTATAGGACAATAGGCAGCTTTTGCCCATCATGAAACATATGTGCTTAGGGCCAATAGCATAGGTGAAGATGTTGAAACATGTTCTGCACACATAGAGTAAACAAATGAAAAAAAAAAAAGAAAAGATGGCTGGCTTAATATCTGGGCATGCCCTTTTAAAGCTAGACTGCAGTCTTGCAACAACTGTCTACTTCATTACAGCTGTTGAAACTCGTTTCTGATGAAACTTCAAGGGTGAAGGATGGTTTGGAAAAAGGAAAATCGTCATCTATCCATATGTAACATGAAGCCACAATGAAAATCCATACAGATTTTCTACAAGTACAGAGCTACATATGTCAAAGGATTTGTACAGATTTCCTGCAACTACAGAGCTCCAAATCAAATATGAATGGGCCTCTTTGTAGCAAATTCAGATTTTCTACAAGAAATTCAATATGTATTGTAGGAAATCCATGCGGATTTCTATTGTAGCTATCGGTAGCAGGAAATCTGTGTGGATTGTAGCTTTGTACTACAAATAAGTGGACGTCAACTGTACTCGACAACGGCTGCTACTGAGAATGTAAGAACAGCAGCAACACCACACCCTATGAACATGTTCATGCGTTTAGGTGCAAATGAGACCTTAATTAGGGAAAGTTAAATTTTTTTCATTGTTATGAATATAAAAATGGTAAGAGTATTATAGCTTCCCTCTAGTGGAGTAATACTAATATGCATAATACAGTATGAACGAGACTTGAGTACTTTCATTTAGTCTCGAACACTGATGCATGCACTTATGATGCATTTCCACATATGTATTGTTTTCATTTGTCAAAGTGTACTTGTTATTCGTGGCATCAGCACAGTTCAACTAGCACTGTTGCAAATGCACTGTGTAGATGCGGCTGTATGAAAACAAAATGTTCACAACTGTTGTTGCCACAGCTGATTTAATCTATTGAAGCGAAACAGCTATATAAGCTTTCGAACACGATTCTCCTACATTATTTCAACTATCCAAGAAATCTTTTACGACCGACAAATATAGAGAACTTGTTGCAGCTTAACGCTTCGTTGGAAGTACTGGCACTAGTCAGATCATTACTGTTACGAGCAGCAGTTTTTAGGCTGCACGGTTTATTATCTACAATATTTATGTGTACACATTTCTTTTTTACAGCTGTAAAAGTGTTACAGCATTTGTAAACATATGGAACCTTAATACATGTGACAGAAAACAGGTGCTTAACGACTTCAGGGGGAAAATGTCCTTTTTTAAAAAAAGACCACAGTGATGTTTTGAATTTTTTTCAATCGGTTCAACATGCACAAACAGAACATTTTATTGCAATACTATGTATCATCAGATGATTTGTTATTTTCTTTTGCCTATTGCATGTTTTAAATTTGCACATGGCACAGAAAGACAAAATGTGCATACAGACAACGTAAGAGTCAAAATGAAATCCTTGGATGATGTAACACAATTGCTCAACATTGTTGACATGCAGTGCAGAAGTTCTTTATGCATAATTTTGATTTGGGGGAGGAGGCGTTGTTACCAGAATGCATGGGAATGTGATTGCAAAGCGTTGGGATTTGGTCTAGATAAAATAACTATTGAAAGGTGGGGGGTACTAGGGAGTGTATAAATACCCAAGTGCGGTGTAATAGAGGATGCCTAATTTGCTCACGTGCAGGCGACCTCACAAACTTGCAAGGACATGTGCTGCTATACATAGCATTATACAACCAAACTAGGTACACTTGCTGTTTTCTCGACATACATGTCTTGCAGCTGGGATGTGTGAGGGCAAAAAATGGAGCACATTCTCTTCTTCAAGAACAGTTATGTTTATTCCAAATGCAACATCATGAGGGGAGGAATTGGGGGCTCTCACAGGGGAGTTTTACAAGAACGAGAGATTTCATTTACTTTACATATATAGTACATTCAAAATGTCCACGCAGAATGCAGACAAAAATTGTCGGCAGCGACAACCGCGATGTGTACCGGTAGACACGCACAGCACTCATCATATATCATAAGAAAGAAGGGACTCTGCCTTACGACCACAGTCATCAAACGTGATGCTGAGAGCTCCCTACGCGTCAGAATGTTACATGCTCAATTACAACAAGTACTGTGCACGACAGCTTGGTAGCATGGTCGAGCTATGCCAAGCAAGAATGTGTCACGAAAGCACAAAACAAGTCAGCATTTGTGCATGTTATTAAACTGTACATCACATTCACAATATGAAATTTCAGCACCAACAGCACCGCATACAACCATAAACAGCACTTGTTGATTCCCCTCGATGACTTAAGACTGAGCAGTTCTGGATAATTTACTCACATGCTGCGGTGTCTACGAAGCTGACTAGTTCGGCATAGGTCGAGAATAAAATAACTGCAAAGAACTGAAGCACACACTATAGAGAATTTGTCTAGTAACTTCCTAACAGCCGGTTCTCCTACGTCAAAATCGTATAGTTATCTCAACTGTTTGTGAGGTAACAGTGCTGCAGTTACACTCCGGCAACATGAGAAACAGAGCGCATCTTTCTTTGTACATATAGTTGCTTACGAGAAGAAGCCTCTCGGCTACCTATATCACAAATGTTTGTCGGTGAATGCCTTTACATGCTTGAATTAAAAAAATGTACTCTTTTACATAATTTTGCACTTTATCACTAAGCACCTTTGATTCCTCCAACACTAAACAGCTAACACACAGTGCAAAAAAAAAAAGAATGAAAAAGGCATGCAATTTGCACCATTCCTATCTGAAAGCATCGCATATTTTCCCTTAGTTATTCTGGGGGCTGAAACAAATAGAAGTGGCATTTCGATAACGAAACACCTTTACGGGCCCTCTCATGAGAGTCCAGATTAAGATGAAAGCTCAAGCACACGACAAGCCTTCCACTGTAACGGCCACTTTGTCTCTTACTCAAACCATTTTCACCACAAGTTTGCACAGTGCCTCTGCTGGCACAGTGTATGCCTGTAGGGGTGTGCTTCTCAAGAAAATTAAATGCAAAGAACGTGCAATGAATAACGTGACTTCTTGAATTGTTACTAGCCAGCTTCAACACCGAGACGAATAGGAAGCCAGGTGATAATAGAAAGTCATTACAGTGACAGCACGGTGACTGTGCTACGACGTGGCTAACCACACTGTTCTGGCAAGCGCCACCAAATACAGAAACATTCATTACTGTTTTGAATGCGCAAGGAGAAGGGCGCTGGCACATCAGGATGACACCTGGTGGAAGTTTAATGTAACACTAGGTGCATGTGAGCCTATGTGAATGTTTTAGCAAGGTTCATCTCTCTTTCTTCCTGTGTATGGAACGCTCATGTAAAATGACAACGGTCGATCGTACAATAAATAAATTGATGAGGACTGCCAACATGACAGTGTCTAGCAGGAAAAGTGTGCCTGCAATAGGTATGTGGTGAGAGTGGTTTGTTCCTGCAGTTTCCATCTGTCTCTCATGGAAAACACGCAAGCACTTGTTGCAAAACCTTCCAGTCGACTTCAACTCTCTTGTTTGTGTTGTATAGATGGCTCAATTTACAGAGAGACCAGTGAAACTGTGAATACTTCAGAAAGACAGCACTGCTAGTGACACACAGCAACCGTTTATCTGTGGTTACATTGCAGCGTGTGTCCCTAATATATACATAAAATGCAAGATTTGAAGTGTTTATAGGAGTTGCCCCCAGCATAATATATTTGCATATAAAAACGAAATGAAACTGCCCTACACACTAGGCCAGTAGCCCTAGCTCGGTTCGGATAAGAGATCCAAGTAGAAAGCTCACAAGTGTAGTATCGATGAACAAATCGCAAAATACGATTTAGAACGGGGAATGTCTCGGGAGCCAATGTTTCGACAAGCGGACTTGTCTTCGTCAGGGCGGCAACTGCCTTCTCCAGCGTTCGTTTATGTACACCATTGCACACTCTCCCCCGTCCTCAGAAAGAGAGGAGAACAAGAGCAGCACATACGAACAATAAAAAAAAAATTGGCCGCGTATCTCCGTGCTTCGCTGCAAATGTCGTCGAAAGACGATAGCCTTCTACCGGCCGTGCTACATGAGTCCCAGTTCGCGTGTTTCTATTTCCCCGAGGAGTTGCGCAAGCGAGAGAGAAAACGAAGAGACGCGAGGAGAGAAAGGGACCGGCCGGTGTGGCGGGCGGCCGTTCCCCTGCCTTGCGCTAACCGCACGAGCGTGAGGTAAGGGCGCCATCTGGCCATGGTTTCGGGAAACGCAAGAAGCTTGCCTAGTACAGGAAACGTCCGCTTTTGCGAATCCTAACAAGCACTAGGGTCTTTAGAATTACGCATCTATGTACTTTCTACTAAAGGAACACATCGTCTAATACTTCCGTATTGATGTTGCGCCTCAGATATGCGTAATATTTGCTTTTTGGCCGACTCTGTTCAGAAGTATGAAGGTAGCCACCAGTTCAAGCCGGGTGGTCTTTGAGGAAGGGGTTCACCTTTCGCAGCAGGACAGACACACACACACACACACACACACACACACACACACACAGACCAAAATTTCTGCGTCGAAGTACCCCAAGAAAGACTATCGTCTTTAAATAAAGGGGGGGGGGGGGGGGGTTGGGTGCACGGGTAGTTCGGTGACAGGTGTTAGCGTGACTAATATGAGGGGCAAAAGCCAAGGCTTCCAAAGAATCCGCTCCTTGTACATATCTTGCAAATGCATTGTGTGCACAGTGCCAGAAAGCAGGGTGAAAAAAAGGAACACATGCTCGGAACAGAGGTTGCTCCTATGGCATGTGCCCCCCTCTCCATCCCACACCATCTGCGCCGCACCAACAGTGCATTTCACTGAAAGCTTGTGGCTAAAAAAAGTAACTACACTGTTTAACGCCGTTGTTCTCTAACGCCGTTTTTTTTTTTTTTTTTTATTGTTCGCATGTGCTGCTCTTCTTCTCCTCTCTTTCTGAGGACGGGGGAGAGTGTGCAATGGCGTATATAAACGAACGCTGGAGAAGGCAGTTGCCGCCCTGACGAAGACAAGTCCGCTTGTCGAAACATTGGGTCCCGTGACATTCCCTGTTCTAAATCGTTCCTTGCGATTTGTTCATCGATTCAAGCATCCATCCTCCCCTGAGCTTCTCTTCTAGTTTGGATCACAAGTGTAGTAGTAATTCAGGTAAGCACATGTTCAAACTTGTCTCCTATTGCTGCTTCAGAGGGCTGAACAGTAAACGAAATACGTCATTCTGTAGTCTGAGGTTACACGCCACTTCGGCATGAAAGCTTCCGTGTAGGATTATACACACTTTGGCAGAGATTAGCGGCAAGCATCTAATGCTGACGGAGTGAGCTAGTGCTCCAAGAGTGCTCAGTCACATCACATTTACAGAGAACAGACCTTCATTAAGTGCAAGAATGACACTGCATTAGGGCTATCGACACTGTAGTCAAAATAAAGTCATAGTGTCCATGACATAGATGAGCACCCCTATTAAAAAAACTAGAAACTTGAAAGCCACCAGTACTATTCTTTTTTTTTATGCATGTGGTACTGTTCACTAGCCACTGCCATGCTTACTTGGCAGTGAGCATTGAATAAAGAAAGCTTGTCACTTTTTTAATGAGTCAATTATGCAGCTTCTTTCAGCTGGGCAAAAACTAAAATCTGAGGGGTACGATTTTTTTTTTTATATAGTCACAAACATTACTGAGTATATCAAGAACCAGACAGTGGAGCATTGTAATGCTTTGACTAATGACAACTACAAATTAACAAGTTAATTTCCCATATGCCTTTTTCTGGCTTCGTGGTCCCTTTTGTGTGCAATGTGTTGTTTAGTTGCCCCATGCATCTCTTGACATACAGCCCATCTCGCAAGTTTTGCACATATGAATTCGGGGCGTAAAAAGCAGAGTGCCACACAGACACACCTGAAGCACTGTGTGTTTCTGTTTCCAGCTAGCATCTATGGTTTTCAGCAGCCAAAAGTCATGTACAAAATTACCCACACTTTCCCAAAAGGAAGTTCCATTAAAATATTGCGATGGTTCCTTGGGAAAAAAAAAAAAGAACAACAGAAAAACTAGCAACTCTACTTGAGTGATTCATTTTTATAAGAGTAATCAGATGACTAATAAACCTGAAATCACAGAAAAAGAAGTGACGAGAAGAGTTACGAACATTCATACTGTCATATGTGTTTTTCTTTGCACTTTAATTAGTTTTAGAATATTAACAAACCTGAAGCAGTCTCTATTGTTAATTAACATGGTGTTCTAGGCAAGACAGAAGCGTAGGGAAAGACGGAGGAATCAGCTGATGAAAAAGTAGCTAAGCAAAGAATATCACAGGAGCCACTTCTTGAAACACTGGATCCAGCGACATTCTGTGTTCAACAACTGTTTTCATCAGTGGTGATTAAGGTTGATTCTATGTAAAGCCCTTGCTGTCCCTTTCAATCTACACAATAACATGAAACTCTTGACTGCCCAAAGGCCTTATCTAGCATGATATTCCATTCGTAGCGTTGCTTGCAGCACCACACAGGGGTTTACCTGTTAGCACGGGACAAGGCACGATATACAGTAAAACCTCGTTATAACGAAGTTGAAGGGGGAACGGTAATTACTTCGTTATAACCATTAGTTTTTTATAACCAATATCAATTTCATCTATAGGAATTTCAAGGGGAATTGCGATTGCTTCGTTATATCCAATAGTTCGTTATATCCGGGTTCGTTATAACGAGGTTCCACTGTACACAAGTTCAGTTTGTGCAAGTGCCGCTGTACAGAACATCATTTTGTTACATTGCCAAGCACCACCCAACCTGTTATTTCAGTACTTTTAAACTGTAAGCATCAGTGTTAACAGTTACTGTTATAGGTGAGAACTGTTTTTTTAATGCTGAGGTTTGCTGTGAAGCTGTTAGTTATTAAGCATTTGCGAGATCTCTGTGAATGCTCGTTGAAGTTTCGTGCAGTGTTTGAATGCGTGTAGCTGTGAACTGTAGTGATACGCATAGTGTCGACTGTGACCGCCTTGTTCTTTCTTCTCTGACATTGTACTTCCCACAAGTATGTGCCAATAACACGAATAAAGAAATTTTAGGCCGCTTTCTTAAGATTCTACTGTGTCTTTAATAATTAAACAAGGGTAATGGGACAAGGCAGCTTGCTTTGTGAGTGTGCTGCACAGATTTACGATGCCGTGAGTGCATGACTAACACCTGGTAATGTGCCATAATCATGACTTATCAAGATAAAAGTGTTAGATTAGAAAGTTCTTTGGCTTTGTTCATTGTTGTTTATCCTTGGGGATAAGCTCACCTTAACATTTTTTTCAATTAAACCATTACAAAAAAATTAGGCATTTGAGAGTAAGACAATCTGTAATTAACATTATAAAGAGGGAGAACTTTTAATAGTTCAGCTAGTACATTAGCACAAACAGATAATCATTAAAACTTATAGAAAAAGAAACAAAAAAAACTTGGACCATCTCCCTGAAGGGAACCCTGATGGGATACGAAGCAGCAGCGTTGCGCACGGGTGGCGTCACGGGTTGAACGGCGCTAACGCGAGTGCTGGAAGAAGTTTGAAGCGAAACTTGGTGTAGCGTTTACTGGTGTAAACGTTTGTCTGAAACGCAGACACGGGAGGCGAGCGGGCGTTGGAGCCGGCAGCTGCGGGCGCTCAGGCGGGTGAGGGAGAGAGTGACGTACGCGCGCACCTGTGAGGGAAGCGTGCGAGGGGAGCGTGACGTCAACGCCCAGCTGCGGCGTGACCTACTTGGCACCGCTCCAACACCTGCGCCGAGGCAAGCGCGTTGCCTCGCGCTTGTGCGGAGGATGATGATGATGATTGTGGCTCGGAGGGACAGCGTTACACAGGCTAGTCAAAGACCTGCTTCGCATCTAATAAATACACAAATAAATATCGATGCCCAGAACACACTAAGCAGATGACTGTGTGATGGTAGGGGATAAAATTAGAAAACTAGTATATTAATTCAAAGGAACTGCACACTTTTTTCGCTAAAAGGCTTCAGCAACCTCGGGATTAAATGCATACAGATGGATGCAAAATGAGCATACATATGTAGTTTTAAATGTCTAAGCTGTTAGTCATGTCAGCATGCCTGGTGCCTCAGCTCTAAATGAGCATGTCTCAACAGGCAAGCAGCAAACGAAGTGCCACCTACCAAGACCCATGTGAAAGGGCTTACAGACAGTGGTCGGTGAAGAAAGCAACTAGAACATTGACTGAATGATTTCAGTGATCGATTGACCCAGCAGGTGACTGACTAGACTTGATATTCCAGATCAACAGCTAAGCTGTGAGATACACAATATTGGAAGTTCCGCATTAACTTGTACAAGTGGGAATGCCTTAACACGGACTTACAACAGTGTGCAAGGAATGATCTTGCATTCTGTGTCCTCTCATCATGTGGTTCAAGAGACCACAAAAGTGTTGATAACTCCTTATGGATGCATGTCAACAGTGGTAAATAAATTCACTCCGCAAGACACTTTATTTGTTTGGACTTTGTGGCACAGTGCCACACAGCATTGTGTTTGCAATGGAGACAGTTAATATTTGACAGATGTTGCTAAAGCTTTGCATTGTTCCTTTTTTTCAAGTAATGCTGCATGATTAAAAGTTCTGCCTCTGTTTATGCCTTGCAGGTTGAAAATTACATTTTTTAAGATGTAATATAGGTGTTGGTGGTGGGTGTGCTGGTGCCGCCAACCCAGGCACTTGCAGTAATGATGCTAGCAAAAGAGTAGAAGCGTTGAATGTGCACAGTGATGTGGCAAACTCTACGTTACTTGAACCCCACTAACGAGCAACTACAGTAAAACCTCGTTATAACGAATTTGAAGGGCAAGTAGTAATTACTTTGTTATAACCATTAGTTCTTTATAGCCAATATCCATGTCATCTATGGGAATTTCAAGGGGAATTGCGATTGCTTCGTTATATCCAATAGTTCGTTATATCTGGGTTCGTTATAACGAGGTTCCACTGTAACTGTCACTTCACCATTGCACACTCTCTACAGCCAAACCTCACTGCATGGAAATAGTTTTATTATATACGACAATTTTTGTTAACCTGTATCCTAAAGACTGCTTGAATGGCAATAATATATTTCATTATTCATTATAACCGATAATTTGTTATGTCGAGGTTTGACTGTATCAGCCATGTTATAGGATTTCCTCCGCTTACACGCTGCCATTCTGCATCAACAGTCAAATGTAAGTATGTTACCAGAAATCGAAACAATCACTAAGCAGCAAAAATGCCTTGAAAGACTGAGTCGCTTCAGCGAGCCTGCTGGTACTTGCCAACCTCAGCAGTAACGGAGCTTCTGCCCAAACTCTAGGCTCCAGCATCTTCAAGCTTTGTCCGGCAGAATGGGCAGGCATTGGTTTGGAGGGTGTGCATCTCAAAGTCGTCGCCATGAAACACCTGCAACAGCAAAACGTATCCCTAACGAGCTCCAGAACAATTTCCTCTGCTTTTTGTCAAACTGAGCTTCTGCAACGAGGCAGTGCCGCCAAACAATACTACGAAATGCAAAAGCAAATCTAAGGAACGTGCAATGTCACACCCCTATGTGGCGACGTCACGAGGATGGAGGTCATGTGCAATGCTAGCCAAGTGAAGAGTGACGAGACTTGTACACAGAGGAGTATTACATACACATCTAAAAATTCCATACCACTTGCGTCATAACACATACTCATTCTTGATTACTGAAGATGGGCCAGTGATAGTTGGTCTGAAAATTCTATGCTAACTGAAAACAAAAAACGGGAGAAAGTTCAAAAAAAGCCATCCAATATTAGGTGTCATTTTGTGAAATCTGTGTATCTTGAATACACACAAGAGCCAAAATTATATTTTTTAGGTTCTGCCTAATGATTTTTTGTCTGGTTACAAAGAATGGATAAGCATTCACTGGCCCTAATTTGTCTGTTAGAATGTAGAGCTAATAATATAAGCCCATCGGCTGGCGACTTCATTCAGGTGCACACACAAGATAAACATGCATACGTGTAAACTTCCATAAATGAACTTAGTGAGACAGCAACAAAGCTGCAGCCATGCAAAGCCAGTGGTAGAGAAGTGACAGTTTTCTAAAATAAAGTTGTATACTACTGCTACTATTACTGCAATGCCACGGCAAGATAGACAAAAAAAAATTCACGCATCTCCATGAAGCGAACCATGACGAGTGGGCGAAGCAATCAGGGATCGTTCGGTGTTACCGTAAATCATCCGTGACATTGCCCACATCATGCATGTAAATGAGTGACAACGCGTGTGTATATTCACACACGCGTTGTCATTTATGCTCCTGGTTTTATAAGGTTCCTGCGCTCCCACATCGTAGATCATGCCGAGTTCCAGATTACCTTTAGTTAACGCACACGCTGCAAATCCTCATGGTTCAACTACACACAAGAGAAATCTCCCACCGGTACTACATTGCAGGTCAAGATCCAGTGCCTGTATATATGGGGTGGCCGGTGAATGGTTGTGCAGCGCGAGCAGTCGGGTTTGTTTTTTTCAACCAAGAAACTCGCTAGCAGACGCTGCCTGCGTCAGCATTGTCTCTTGCGGGCGAGGGCGCATTCTCGTTTCTTGCGAGCTGGTAAAGTGTTCATCGCAGAAAGAGCGTTTCCATAGTCTATGCGCGCCGTTCACTCTCTCTCACGACACCGCAGCGCCCCTGGTGGACTCCATGCAAACCAGAGCTACGGACGACAAGGGAGGGACAAGGCTCAGCCCTAAGGTGCTTCGCCCCTAAAAAGATTTACTTTGAGATAAGGGCCCTTTTACCTTAGCACAACTTGGGCACGACACGACGACGACATCCGGCACAACATTCCTGTAGAAGCGGCAACGCAGGGGCGCGGGCTGCTGGCAGATGACGACGTCACGGGGTCCCAGCGTGGCTAGCGTTTCGCGATCCAGAATCACCGACACACCATTGGCTCCTTCTCCTGCTTCCTGGAATCAACGATGCATACAAATTCAGGTAGTGCCAGGTTTGTGTTCCCAGGCGATCACTTTCGAGCATCTGGCCCTCAGAACACTGCTCCTGTACAAGTGAACTTTTGATGAGAAGTAAATAGACCGAGACCATAAAAAAATAAAATGACGTTTCAGCTTCCCTGACAGGAGCCTTGTTGCTATTGAGACTAAGGCTCCCGTCAGGGGAGCCAAAATGTCTCCATATTATTCTTTTATGGTAGGTGTTCGTTTCACTTCTCATCGTTATGCTTCCTGACCAGATCGGCTTCCATCAAGGGAACCATTGGTGAAGCCAAGTCTCTTCGATATGGTCTTCAGGGGAACTGGGAAATAAAATGTGTCATCTGAAAATTATCTGCCGTACGAAAAAATTTAGCAGCCCTCTCCCTATTGGGAAAATGGGGGCATGTGAAGCTCGGCATGTGCTTGCCTCTTTCTTTTTTTATTTCTCTTCCTCTGTTAGCTTCCTTCTTTCCTTGTCAAATGTGTCACAATGTGATGCCCGCATGAGCACAAGAGAAGCAGCGCATGCACACTGCTTTCACAGTACTGACTGTTTCTTTTTAACATCATCAATGGCGACATGAATCAGCCAATACAAGCTCCACTTGAACGTTGCCCCTATCGGATGGTGGCCAGGAAAACGAAAATGTATTACCCTGAAAAACATTTTAAGTGGGACCTTTCCCTCAGCTCAATTTCACTAGAAGCACACTAAAGTGAAAACAATGAATCAGTTTAGACTAGCACAATATTCTGAAAAGCGCACTTTCACTTATTTCACCTTCATAAATTTATGAATAGAAGAGAAAGTGAAGATCAGTGTTTCGTTTTTAGATATGGTGGTAAAATCCTCACACATAAATGTCCGTGTGACATCACAGATTTCGAAGTTGTATATATATTTTTTTGTTTTAACCATACTGGCTCAAATGGAGTTTCTAAAACTCGGTACGTTTTAGCTCTTGCACTCTTGCACTCTTGTACCCCTGTAACAAGGGCAAAGATAGTGCGTTCCGAGTGAGTGCACTTTGCCTCGGGTGTCATTCGTATGCTGCCACACAACAGGAACACGTAGCGACACCTTGTGCAAAGCACACTATACTACGAAAAAAAATCTACTTTACTATGCTCGTTCTCAGGTTGTTTATGGCCACAGCCACCAAGGGCATGTCAGATCGTGAGTTGAAAATTCATGCAGCGAAAATTCATACAGCAAAAATTCATGCACAAAGGCAGCAACGCCCGTTGGGGCCGTGATTGCCTCGGGTGCAGCTGGCACGGATGTCCCAGGCCACGGAACAAACCTGCATTGCAGATCCCTCCAGTGATTCTTTTACCCACTTTAGGCTCCATTATATTCTCCAGGCAACAAAGCAGGCAACTTTGCCTTTGCTTGAGACCTCGAAACCTGCCATCTAGCTAAATTTACTGGAGGATTGGGATTGCGCTAGCCGCTTGTGCTGAAATGCACTCAGATGTCTCAGCCAGCATGGCATCCATGGCAAGACTGAGCGACCAAGCATGCAAACGAACTTTAATAGCGTAGTCATGTGGCACCTAAGCTTGGAGGCTCTGAGTAAGCACAGCTTGCACAGAGGGTCAGGTGGCATGAAGCCACACATTTGTGCTCCGGCGGCTCGAAGGCCATTTGATGTGAATTAATGACCTTGCAAGACATAGTGGAGTACGCTTTTCATTCTAAAAATCAAGTAAAATGATGATAGCAGGAAGCTTTACCATACCACCATGCCAGCTTTGTGCCTAGCAAACTGTGCTACATGTGGTTGTTTATTGACTGCAAAAAGATTGTGCACCGAAGTACAGATGTCAAGCTGCGTTAATGCTACGCTGTTGGTGGAGTTTCTTGAGTTCCAACTTTTGATGACTCTCCTTTGTGTAGCTTCACCTCCATACACATTTGGCTGCTCCACTTCGTTGTTTATAACCATTCTTGCATATACACCACTGCATTATCATCCCCAGACCACCAAGGGTTAGTTAGTTACATTAGGTGTGGGTTTTATGGCGCAAAGCAAGGAATGTTATGATAAGGAAGTCACAAGGTACTATAGCGCAAGAGGATTCAGCTTTGCTGCAAAGCTTGGTTGGTTAGTGGCACAGCTTACCACATATTGAAGCACGGCTATGAAAAAGAGAAAAAAAAAAAAAGCACTAGGCTTGCTCGCACTGTCGTTTCAAACACAATGCTACATTATACAGCAATGCCGTCATTCCAATACCAGGCTAACTACACTCAAGCTTGTAGTTTACAAGACAATTCAAAGCTTGCAGCTGCAACTTCATACCCCCTTCATGTTTGAATTACTGAGAGTATAATGTATAATGTATTTTGTTCTAACAAGTTTTCCATTTTGACATTCCCCTTCATCTCAATTTTCACTGTTAGGGTAAAAAAAAAACCTGTCCGCTCAATATTCACTCCATGTGTTACACAGTTTCCTGCCACCAGTACTCCAGCCTTCTCTTAGTGTTCTCTGCTGTAAATTTGCTGCAGTTTACAAAGGGTTGGTCATTGATTCCTAGCATGAAAAAGACAAGGAGGCCTTGTCCTGTTTGCTAGTTTGCATCCTTTGTTTATTTATCACGCTGCACCCAGAATACACACAGAGCAATTTTTAATATGCGCTGCACTCACCTCCAGCTGGAAAGCGAAAGGGTCATCATCCACGGCATCATTGTGGTTTATCTGCAGTGTTTCAAACCCTGTTTGAGAAATAGTAAAGAAGTATAGTACATCACTCAGTTTTCTGTCAAATGAGCCACAACAGCACACTTGTCAGCAGAACTTCTTACTCCTACATGACCTACTAACAAGGAGACACAACAAAGAGAAAAGTTTTCGATACTTGTCTTCAACACAGTATGTGACACCGATAATTTATAGTAACAAATGCTTTCTTTAGATCTTCAGTCACATACATAATCTACATGCATTGCTTTAAGATTTACTCTGGCAACAAGCGTATGTTTGACATGCAGTCAACCAATGTTACAATAGAGTTGAATTTGACACAAAAATAGCTTCTTTATACCAAACATTTGTTGTAAACAGTAGCTTATTACGTTCATGTTCATTGTACTGAGGTTCAACTGTACGTGGGTTCTTACAAGTAGGCCGGTCTATTAACTGACAAACGTCGCAAAACAGTGCAAACAGTGGGAGAGTGAAACAACGTCCAGGGTACGCTGGACGGTAGAGTCACTGGAAAAACTGGACAGTGCTCCCTTCTTTGTGTTTCACTGACCCATAGTTTGGACTGTTCTGCTGTAGCGTTCAACTGCATTATATCGCAGTTGTGCATTACATGGCAACAAAAGAGACACACTGAAAATGTTAGTGGTGGTGATGTTCAACCAAAGTGGCAGAATTCATGCAGCATTGATTGATAACATCATTATCATACAGATGTGGCTGGGGGATTATGGTTTGTTCTTTTTGATATTAAGGGTCACATAATACAGAAATTTGATGAAAAAAATGCATATTTGGGTACAGCACAATATATTATTTCAAGCTGTTCTCCTGGTATCATACAGTGGCTTCAGCAATGATGGCATTTGCAATGTTTTATCCTTCCAAAGACCACACCAGGCTGCTGTGAGGTTGCACATTTCGGATGCATTTCTGATCTTGGGACTACGTTGTGAGTTTCCTCAAGGATAGACAGATTGGTGTTAGGAGCATCCCGTTTGAATAAGAGTTGTGGCAAGTGCCACCAAGCTCTTTATTAGTTCTCTCTACATGCTGTGTACAGTAGACTCTCAATAATTCAAACTCAGATAATTCAAATTTCGAATTTTTGGTTTGCCTGCTATGTTCTCAATGTATTTAAAAGCTGCTCAAATTCGAACTCTACCATTTGGCTAATTCTGTTAATTCATACATTTTGCTTATCCTTACCAGAAGTATCAGCTTCTTTGGTTCCTTCCAGCTGAACATTCATGCTAACATATTTTTCAACAGCCACAAAGAAAGCCACCTTGCCATCCAGCACTAGCCAAAGCACTCAAAACCACTAGAAAAAAAAAACGAAAAAAAAAATTAACGTGGCAACAATGCATCTGATAACTGCCCATCTATGTTTTTCCTGGCATACTATTGCCCTAAGCCATACTTATGCTTGCATCTGATAAATCAAACTTCTGATATATCAAGTGAAATTCTGGGCTCCCCTCATGTTCGAACTAGTGCGAGTCCTAATGTATTTTGTTCTAACAAGTTGTCTATTTTGACAGTTCCCCATCATCTCAATTTTCACTGTTGGAGTAAAAAAAAAAAAACCTATCTGCTCCCTGTTCACTCCATGTGTTCCATAGTTTCCTGCAACCAGTACTCTAGCCTTCTCTTAGTGTTCTCTGCTGCAGATTCACTTATGTTCCCAAAACTGTCTTTGAGGCCTAATGTCTCAAGCACGCTTACCGTTTCCTTGATGACACCATGTGACAGCACATCTTGACACCTATCTTGCAGAGAAAGCCAGTATGAGGAGTTAAACAGCCCTGGCTGATGACCTTAACGGTCATTTTGCATTTTCTTCCAATGTCCCCCAAGCCACATCAGTAGAATCGATCAACATACTGAACGTGGATATAACAAATTATCGGTTATAACGAAATAAACGAACATTAGTGCTACCATTAAGATAGTCTTAATAACACACACATATTTCCATGTCATACTGAATTCGTCATAACCAGGTTTGACTGTAAACCAAAGCTAACTTGTGTATGTTCATTTTCCTTGAGGGCATGAAAGAGTTTGTTAGGACTGCGTGGCTTACAGCAACGCAGCCAACTAGCACAGTGCGCATCAATTGCACATACCATTGATGATCTGTCGGCTTGGTGAATCTGGCCTGTTCTTCTTCGGTTCCTTTGGCAACCTGGCCTTGCCTTCAAGGATCTCGAATGCTTCTGCATCCGAGATGCCCTCGGCCAAGGTGAACTCAACCAAGGGAAGGACCTCTGCGTTTGAGGTAGGTGAGGGCAAAAAACATGCACAAGATACGATTCGAAATCATTGCTTTGTCAACTGAACAAGCCATGCTATGCCCCTTCTTTGACTTGGCATCGAAGTTCCCTTCAGTCACAGCACACACATTCATGTATCCTACCAGCAAATTTCACCTGCACGTAAACTCAACCCACTGCTTACCAAACGAAGCTCCATTTTTGACATGATAGAGCCATATACCCCGCAAAATGAGACTTGGCATCATCCATGCCAGATTGTACCAAGGGTCACTTCAATAGGTGGCGTAATATGATGTAGCCACATGGCAGGTTGCAAAAGCGTCATCACATGTGAAATTAAATGAAATTGTTTATTTGACATATTGTACGCTTATAAATGGGGGAACTGTAGAAAAAAAGAAAAGAAAAGCTGTCCTAGAACAACCTGATGTGCTGACATCCCTTGTTTCTGCAGGAAGGCAGGACCATGTATGTGTACAGTGCTCAGCAACTGAAACACGATACTGGCCGCTGCATTTTCTGCCACTGCTGTGCTCTCAGTGATTACACACAGACAAAATTGAATCACAATGATTCAATATGTCTCTCACTTTCACCGAGTACCACAACGAACCAGCTTGGTGTCCTCAGAGCAAATAAATGATGTAGGAAGCGTCGGCAGCCATGCGATCTGAGTACCGCGTTTCATTTGCTGAGCAATGTACGTTAGTATAAGCGTATATGCGTGCATACTCAATAGCTGGCACTATCTGATGTGATTCACTGACATACTCCTTCCTTACAGTGCAAATGTCATGTGACAGACATCAATATAGTCATTGAGCAGGTGCGCCATGCTTTTGCATTCAATACATTAGGTCGCAAATAAGTGGCTCTGTAGCTTTTTATGTCGAGAGCACTTGCAGACATGACCAGGTTACAAGAAGTGCTACAATAATTCGGTGCACCCAGTTAGCAAAGATGCAAGACAATTTTTTTGTTTATTATAATGGCTGATGCCAATTATGAATTTGCATATGAGCCTTCAACAAACGATTTAATTAATTTTTTTCAACAAGTGAAATAAGCGAGTGCACAAAATGTCAAGATCCAATTTGTAATTATGAGCACTAAGTAGAATTGGCAAATTGTTATTTCATCTTTACTTGTTTCTTAATTCTAAACTCTTGGAGCTGTTCAAAATAAAATAACTTTGATAAACCTACAAACAGCCCATCGCATTTTGCATCTGCAGGGGGTATTCAGTTCAAGACCTCAATGCAACCTTTTCATATTATCTCTAGACAATCTACCTCTAGACATTGTCAAATCTAAAAAGAGATAGCTGCAGCACTTTTATCATTGCAGTGAGATCCAGTTCATAATTTCTCATAAGTATAGATGTAACAAAATGCAAACATTAGGGTTAGATTTTTTTCCATTTACTACTCTTGTACCGGCCTATATGCAAGGTGGCTGTGCTCTCTAGCATTAGCAGAACATGAACTTGGCTTTGTTGGCATTTTATGTGTGACATGTTTGCTGAGGGTGTGCAAACCTTCAAACTTTGAAATAATTTTCAAATAGCATTTGCTATTTGATCTGATTTGCACTTGACTTTTACTATTCAAACTATTCGAAGTTCGTAATTAAATGCCAAAATATCCTATGTCTCGTGACAAGTGGCCCATTCCATCACATAGTGTGCTTTGCCGCATGAAACCCGTGTACTGTGGTGAAGCTAACCCTTGTGTACCGCAGTGAAGTTAGCATTTGTGTACTCAGACGAAGCTAACACTCGCATACTGTGGCAAAGCTAACACTTCCGTACCATGGTGAAGCTAACACTTGTGTACCATGGCAAGGTTACCACTGCAGCGAAGCTAGCAGTTGTGTGCTACAGTGAAGTTAGCTCATGTATATGCACAGTTCTCTGTTAGACTGTTCTTCAAAGATTGACTATTCTTTTTCTAGGGATGACATTGTGGGAGTGCAGCAGTCGTGCAATAAATTTGCTTTTTTGCCCATGTTTAGGAGCACATTTATTTTTAATTTATTCATTTCAATTCACACTCAAAATTTCACTATTCACATAGCTCTAATGGTTATGACAAAACAAGTACAAGGACCAGCAAAACATAAACAACGGGTGCCTGCATTGCTATTTGTGTTATATTTTACCGCATAGGAGTTTAGAGATAAACTTGTAGTGCAGCAGATGAGAACTAAACCAAATTCAAAGAGAGTGGCTCAGAGAGAGAAAGGCAAATGCTCATGCATCACTGAATTCAGTGAATCTTACATAACTGCACCTAGAGCCATATAGATGTAAAAGTTCATTTGTGTGTTAGCCCAGAAGTGCTGGCATTTTTTTTCTTGGTCGAGATTTCGCATGCAGGAGAGAAAGTGTTGGCAATGCATTTTTATGATATTAAATAGAGAACTGTATACTGTACAAAATAGCATGTTTACTTTATCAAAGCTGCTCTCGTTTTTGCTCAATTCGTGTCATCAAAATGAAGTACAAAAAGAGCATTTTTGCCACTTTCTGCTTTTTGTGTTTAACTGAAGTGCCAAAGGCACAGATGTTCGAGGGATTTGCAAAGTGTATGACGAAGAAGTGATGCCTCCTAAGGCACTCAAATCTGGTTTAAATGCTTCAATAATGGAAATTTCGACCTCAAAGACACGCATCGCACACCAGGTTCAGCTCAACAAGAAATGACTGAATCAGCTTATTTATGAAGATCGAAGGAAAATGACGAAGGAAGTGGCAAGGATCACAGGATGCTGTCATGGTACGTATTACAGAGCACCACCTCCGCTCAATTGGAAATGTTCAAAGTAAATGAGAAAGAAAATGTCAGAACTTATGGGCCAACCCAACGTACTGTATTTACTCAATTCCAAGCACCTGTGACCTTCCCTTTTTCTAACAACTGCAGCCTACAAAGTGAGGGGGGTGTGTGCTTAGATTAAAAAAATCTTAAATGATAGCATGCTACAACGCCTTTCTACAGCAACATTTTGAAAATATGGGTGCAAAAAATTATGCTTTATTTTGAAAATACTAGAAGGAAACATACGTGCACACAGCAAACAAGACCGATACCTCCTGGTCCCTCATTCTCACGGTCACTTGGACTCGAGTTTGAGCCGCCGCTCTAGGTATACCATAGGAAATACCAACAGACAGGGGCATGGCCTCAGCACATAAAACATGGTCTCAGAGACTGGCAGTGAGCGAGCAGGCTTAGCATTGGCTATGTGCTCTTCACCGAAAGAAAAGGCGGCGCTTAGATTCACAAGAAAACATTTTTCGCAGTTCTTGTTTCATAAATGGGGGTGGTGGGTGCTTAGAACTTGGGGGTGCTTAGAAACCCAAGAATACGGTATATGTGCACAAGTATAAGCATAGCTAAAAAAAAGTGCGAAGTACATCAATTAGGGGAGGATTGCCTATAAGATTTGCTAATAAGATTTGTCAGTCTTCCCCACACCTGATGTTCCCATCTGTGGATACATACTTTCATGCATGCTTCATCCATCAACCAAAACATATAACTGGCACAGTGCCTCACTGTATTACAAGAGCTTCTGTAGCAACACTATGTGGAACTTGCGCGCTTACCAAATGCAATGAAGGAATGGACGAATGGCTGGTTGCAGTTGACACAGCAACGGCCACGAGGGTTGACTAGTGGATTGGTCGAGGAACACCGGTAGCACAGTGGCAACAGGTCCTGCATTGGAGACCAGTCTTAACCCCTTGTAAACTACCTAGACCAGCCAATGCAACCATTAATGACTTATTCTACGGTCATGCTTGCAATAGCAAAAGTTCCATCCAAATGGGAAAAAAAAAATGGTCTCTGTGAATCTGGAATGATCATTTGAGAGCTAGCAGAGATATACAGAAAAAAACACAGGAGAAGGGTTAACCAAAGTAAATTTGAATGGCAATCCTCTAGCTGGAGACAGGGAACTGAAAGATGAGCAAAAGAGAATTCGGCAAACTACACAAACACAGAAACAAACAAGCCCTTTTTTTTTTCTTTTTGCACAGTTTGTCACTGGCCGCTTGAATGAGTTATCCTCTGATTAACAATGTCACTTTGTAGTACAGTATAAAACCTAATTAGTTCCACAACTAATTGCTTTACCTTCAAATACGAGTATTCGTCTATTTTTTACTTTGTGTTCGCTTATTTACATGATATGTACATTTCTGTGTGTTTTGTTTCCTTGTAGGTTTGCATACAAGTATGGCATGCTTCTAAATGCATTTCAGTAATTGTTTCTGTTACTTTTTTTGTGAATATGATTGTAGATGTATGGTGTTCGCTGCAAAAAGTGTGAGGCCTTAGTCAACATTTCTGACCTTCTAGTCTCATGCCTTCAATTAACCTTTGTATTGATGAAAAATAAAGCGATTGTTAGTTGTTTATATCCATTTCACATCGCCACACTACAAGGTGAGTAAATGAGTGTGGACTTTACCTGGGCATCGCTGAAGGGCTTTGATCGAACTGTCACTGCGGCAAGGTCCAACGTGTCCCTGAATCGGAGGGGCACGTGGAGGTTCTGTAGTCGCTCGTAGCAGTGTCGGGCAAGCCGGTGAGCACCAAGATTGCGGCTCTGTTTCGACAGTGCGTAAAGAACGCCACTGTAGGGCACACATGTTAAGGATGCCAAATGTTGTAGCACATCTACACTTCACTACACGTGCCTCTCCTGACACAAGCGTGTAACAGGAAAAAATTTTCAAGAGGTTCTTCTTGCACAGAAACAAGGAAAGAACAGCAGCAGGTCTGAGAATTTGAATGGTTTGGTGAAAGCAAAACAATACTAAAACTTGCTAAACAAATATTTTGAAATGTTCATTACTCAAGATGATGACTGTTGGTTAAACACTTAGATATCGTTCTATATGCAAAAGAACTGTGAACAGGTGCCTTGATCCACAGTTGCAGCAAAGACGACGTTTCAAAATGGTATTCAGAAATTTTACGAAGGGCTTGCAAAACAGTGGCCACAATTTTTACCGTAATTACACAGTGTTTGTATGTCAAGCACAAAGTCACAGAGCCAATTTCAGTGGTAGACATGTCCCATAACTTCCACTTTAACCTTTAGCTGGAAGATGTGAATGCTCCCTTTTTATAAGGCAGCTGTTACTAAGTGAAACCATGGATACAGCACATCTAAGATGTCTCAGAGCACTGGCTAGCATGAGGGAAATTATTAGAGTTTTCTTCTGCCCTTTCAGGTGTACATCAATCATCTAATAATTAAGAGCGACAGGCCTTTGTTTCGGGGTAACTGCAGTTCAAACCAAACCACCACGAACTTAAATGTGCCTAATAGCAAACTCATTCTTAGGCATGCATCAAAGTCATTCTCAAGGCCACACAAATATCCATAAACAGGTGCACAACATCAACACGATATAAGGAGCCTAAGAAAGCTTTTGCCTTAAAAAGGATACACGAGTGAAACACCACGTATTGACTTATCCATGAGCTCGTGGAATAGGTAACGGGACATGTTGAACAATGCTTCCGGCAGGTATGCTGTGAAAGGCTCCTCCTAAAGAGAAATTTGGGCAAGCATACACTTGAAAAGGCACAAGCACACAAAAAATAATGTGGAGCCGTAAACACCATAGCTTCCTTGGCTTCTGCTAAAACGATTGGCACGTCTGTTTACTACACGCCCAAGATGCATCTGAACAGCTTTTCTGCAAATACTCGAATCTGTAAAGTTAAGTATAGTTTAAGTGGACCTGAATGAATTTCGGGCATCTGTTGATTTTTTGAAGATGGTTGCCTTTAACAGATGCAGTTAGTTTTTTGGCCCAAGCCATAAGACTTTGTGAACAATGCTCATTAATCAGACAGGGGCCCCATCACAAAATTACAGTAATAACTCTGTTATAACAAAGGCTTCAAAATAGCTTCATTATATCTGAAACTTCATTATAAATACAGATTCTTAACACTGCTTCAATGGCAATGCTATCCTACATTTAGTTTATTATACTGAGGTTCAACTTATCAGAGGGGTTGTTAGTATTCAGCTAAGAATCCTTGCCTGTACAAAATAAGGCAGTGTTCACGAGTGATTATGATACTTTAGATCGGATGTTAATCGGGTCTGCTAAGTTCACAAAAGAGAGAGAACCAAAAAGTTTCTGCTCACAATGTAACGGTGAATGTTGTGGTAAATGTAGTAGACGTCGGCCAGATCCTGAAGCTTGGCTGAGCGGCTGATTAATGCTTCCTTGTTTGCAGCATCGTCTGTGATTGTAAAAACAGACACGAATTGCGTGAGTGTTAGATTACTCCAACATCTTCTAAAACATGCATGTCCATAAAGTGAGGTTCCCTTCTCTTGCGCTCTAAAATATCAGCCTCATGTAACTTTTGCGGCTGTACGCTAACGATGGATTGTGTGCATGTGTTTTCCTGAAGATATAAAGAGTAAAATAATCAGCATGACTTGCAATACCTTTACAGGATAACAGAAGATAAAGTTGGACTTTCTACAGATAGCAAACGCTACAACATAAAATATCAGCCTAAAAAATGCAAGCCAACGTCACTCAACTTCATCACATTAAATGAAACCTCTTATGCATGGATTAGGTGCAAAATACAAACTATGCACGTGCAAGTTTGAAATGAAAGTGCCAGTTGGAAGTTCAGACCCAGTCTTAGGTACGTGTTCCTTTCATCTGTGTTGTTTGCATATTTTTATGAACGTTGGCCCACATGACGCTCTGGTCACAACCAAATGCCCTTCTCTTCTTGGTGCTCAGGATATTTTTGAAGAGGGTTTTGCCAGAATTACACTTCAGAGAAATCCTGAAGTTGGTTGCCCTTTGCTGGTTATGATTTGCGTGTCAAGTGGCACACCATGTGATTTACGAAGTGTGGCCAGTACCCCTGGACATCCTTCCTTGATCCATGCACAATGCTGCCTACCAACAATGGAAAATGTGTCTCTCATGCTGGATTACACGTGCTTCAGGTAACTTGTGCTCTTCTTACACTTAGTATCATCCACCTTTATGATTTCTCTTATCATTGTCTACTGCTTTGAGATGTGTTCCTTATCACCTACTGTAGCGAGTGGCTTCTGCCACCAATACCGAATATAAAAAGAAAGGACAGAAAGAGTTGTTATTAGAATAAAACAGTCAAGGGCAATACAGTGCTCACGTTGTATTCCCCTGTCTTGTTTATATTGTCTTTACACGGTGACAAGATGTAATTTATACATTTGGAACAGTGCAGAGAAATACAAACAACATGAATTTGCTTATTTCAACATTTATAAGCTACCTTACAAACGATCCCTTCATTTGCCTTTGAGGAGGAGGAACGAGAATCCAAATGACAGCTTACTCTCTCTGCTTGCAGACTCTAGAATCTGCCTGGAGAGTAGCCAGTAGAAGTAGCCAGCGTCGCGAAATCGGCACTCGTCAACAGCATACTGGGTGAGGCGTTCCAGTACTTTCAGTGCCTCGTCCTGACGACCAGCTTCATAGAATGCTGAGAACAAACAACGTGTTACAAGTCGCGACCACAGTGTCAGTGGCTGGAGAGAATGAACGTGCCTACCTTTCTGGGCATCAACGAAACGGTCGTGCTCCGCAAGCCAGTTTGCGTAATCACCGCAAATCTTTGCACGAAGCTCGGCATTCTGGCCAACAGCTGCAAATGCCTGCGGAAAGAATGCAGCCATTGGAGCTTAAAGGAATACTGACACGATTTTGTGGTGCAAAATATATATTTTTCGTTTTCTAGTCAAGTATTGTTAACGCCCTCCGCACACGGAAGCCAGGAAACACGTACAAAATATTTTAGTTTGGTTTTAAAGTTTTCGTCGAACAGCACTGCAAGCCAGCCCCAGCGCAATGGACACTACGATGACGTATAAGCACAGTCTCTTAAAAATCGCTGAAACCGCTGTCAGAGTCGCTGGATGACCGTGAAATTATTGTTGTTTGCTTGCCCCCACGTGTAATAGACCACAGACGACAGAGTTGCAGCGACGCTATCATGAATTATTGTCCCTACGTGGCTTAAACGTACGACTGACTCTGTTGACATGTCACTAGAAAACCGCCCCCTCGAAATCGAAACCAAAAGTGGGCTTTTAAGGGAGTCGCATTAAAAATATATTCATTGCGTTGCGAGGCACCACGATACTCTTTTTGGGGTTCTCCCCGCCAGTGCTTTCACTTACAGCAACAATACGAGAATGTCAAAAATTCATGTCAGTACTCCTTTAAGAGAAGTGCAGACACCAAAATCTATACGATAATTTTGCTATCTGTCATAAAAGGCCAGTTATTGGGAACAATGATAATGGCAGGCGTGTGTGCAATTATGCTGCCAATAATTTAATGTCACACAATTTATGTAGTGCAGTTCACATTTTCACAAGTCTCAACCCAAGTGTGCGAAACACGGGAGTAATAATACAGACAAGCACCAAGCAACACTAAAATCACACAGCTTACTGAAGTGGTGACAACAGCAACATAACTTGTAGTCTGTTTCACGTCACAGATGCATCTATTGTTCAGAGCCCTGAGTGCTATGGAGCTAACTTTCCTGCATTCCTTTGTTGTATTCCTACCTTCTATTGTTTGCCAGACATCCTCAGGATGAGTACAAAAGGAACACAAAGCCATGTTCACAGGAACACAAAGCCATACTGTAAACATTATTAATGCCCCTTCTTGATCTCTGATGTGACATTTTGCTGATGGCTATTGCAATAAGCATGGAAAATGGTGCCAAACTTCATTTCTAGTGATCGTAGATTGCAGTGTGAAACACAAGGGCACAGACGAGCAGGCAGGACAAGCAGTGATTCTGCATGTGAATTGCTAGCCTGTAAAGTGCAAACCAGAGAAACAGTACAGTTCAACCTCTATATAACAAAGTCGGTAAAATCAGCACTTGACTTCGTTACACTGAAATTTTGGCATGTCGAAATTCATCTCTTAGCACGCAAATAAAATCCCAAGAATGTGTTGCAGTCGCATGCCATGCATGGAAAAACGTTTATTCACGGTAGAAGTAATCAGTCACTTTTCTGTGTCTTGGAGTTGGAAACATCGCTGCAGTCGCCTTGCAATGATAAATAAAAGCAACTCTAACGTGATAAGGCTAGTCGTGGTTGTCGGTAGCACGCTTCTACGTGGAATCAGCCTTTACGTAATGTGTCAGTGCATGGAACAGCCGAACGCGTGCAGCATCCCTACTATTGGCGCATACGACCGCAATCTTGCAGGCGCAGAGTGCTTATCACGATTGTAACGGTGAGATATCAGATTGTAACGGGGAGAAGATTTCAGAAAGTTCCGCGCACTAACAAAAAGCGAAATGGAAAACAAAGGCCAGCCGCACAGAAACAGCAACAAAGCAGGCGCTAGGCCTAGCCGCAACAGACGATGCACAGAGCAACCGCCGGAGCAGAACGGCACGACATCACGCGCAGCTGCCAATGGCGGTCGCACGTTGGAGGAAAAAGCACAGGAATTCACGAACAAAACAAAACCAAACTGGCGCCCACAGGTTGAATGGCGCGAAAACGGCTGCTCGCTCGAAGTTGGGATGTTTCGGCGCATGTCTGGCCAGCACAGAGGCTGCCGCGGCTCGCTATAGATATGAGATAATTTTACGATTAATCAGGTGCTGATAATTACAGAATAGGTAGTTTAATATACACTGAGCCCAAATATGCGGTTTTCCAAAAATCGCGTTTGGAACGGTTTTTCGACTTTCAAAAGCCGCTTCCCCCCTTAAGTTCGCGGCACAGCTCCGTTAGCTTTGAGCCATCAACGAAATTTCGTTACACTCAGAGTCCAGCGAAATTTACTTTGTTATATGGAGGTTAAATATACATGGTGTTCTATGGGCACGAAGTTACAGAAACTAAACTACTTTGTAACATCGGGGATTTCCTTAAATTGAAGTTCGTTACATCGAGGTATAACTGTACTTAGGCAGAGCCATCTCTGCAGCACCTACCTCGTCCCACTGGCCTGCCTCAACATGGAGCTTCACCAGACTCTCCATGTCACCAATCCTCCGAAAGGCATCGGCAGCGGCCAAATGTTGCTTCTGACCCACCAGCAACCGAGCACAAAGGGCAAGAGCATCCTTTTCACGTTTGTCCAGCCTTTGGGAAAGGTCGATGAGTCTGTGCGGAGGGATGAATGGGGAATTTTACAGAGACCCACTTTGATATACAGTGCACTGACATTAGAACGGATTCTGTTAGGGTGAATTCCTAGGTACTGAGAAATGTGGGAATACTTGGTTGGTTTTCCACAACCCAAATGTTAAAAAAAGGGGGAAAAGAAGAAAGATCTTATCAGTACAGACAATATCTGCTGCTTTGTGGTTAAGAAATTCTTTAGTGACAATTACCACTAGGCCTTTATTGTTTTCAAAGTTCTGGCAGTCGGTTATGATCCCAGCTAGTTCTGGTCCTGATAGGTAATGACATCATGGTCACATATGCTCGAACCATAAATTCAACAGAGAGCTGCCAGAACAATAATGTAATGGCCGAATAGTCCAGCAATAGCACAAGTGAAGACGTCTTAACTTATAACTGCACGCTTGTTTTTTCAACAGTACCAAGACACCATAGCTGACCAAATAAAACTATGCAAGAATGCTTTTAGCCACCATTTTCTATCATTCAGAGGCAAATAAGCACTGCTTTTGCAATTGGCTTCTCGTACTAAACCTACTTTGTTCATTGTTTCCAAGCAATAGACATATTTATTTATTTATTTATTTATTTATTTATTAAAGGTACTTTCAGGGCCTGAAGGCATTACAGAAAGGAGTGGTGAAAAATAATAAGTGCAGTTAAGAGGGGAAAAAAAAGAAAAAAATTACAGGGCGTCTTGTACAGCGAGCTTGAAATCATGAAGGTTCGTTATACAGGCAATGTAGGCGGGAAGGTGGTTCCAGGCGGCGCTTGTTCTTGGGACAAATGAGTCGTTGCACAATCGGCTGCGACAGGATGGTAGGCCGACCTTAAAGCGATGATCAATCCTTGGTGATATGAAACGAGGTGGATGAAACAGGGCGTCCTTCAAAGAGCTGTTATAATGGTAGATTTTATGTAAAAGATTAAGGCGAGACAATTTGCGGCGCAATGAAAGATCAGGCAAGTTCAGGGTGCTCTTCATGGATGTGACACTGGAATGACGTGAATAATTTGATAAGATGAAACGTGCTGCGCGATTCTGAATGGCTTCGAGAGTTTGAATGAGAATGGCATGAGTTGGGTCCCATATGGCGCATGCATACTCTAATTTTGACCTGACCAATGTTTTGTACAGTGTTAACTTGAGTGACGATGGAGCCCTCGTCTAATATGAATGCACCACTTCTTTTTCTGGGCGCTTCTCACGAGCTGAACCTCTGAAAATATGAACAAGTATTCACAGTCCCTTCGAGCACATCAGGGAGTCTAGTGTAATATGGTAGAACCTCAGATGAGCCCACAGTGCAGCTCAATGTATTTGTATCAGCTCAAATTCATATGTAATTAAAACTTAGGTGCCTAATTCCTAAAAGGTAGGAGTACGCGAATATTTGAAATTTCGAATAATTTTCTAATAGCGTTTGCTATTCGATTCGATTCGCACAGAACTTTTACTAGTATTCGAACTGTTCTAAGTGGCCCATTTCCCGCAAGTAGTTTGCCACATAACAAGCGTGTACTGCGGCGAAGTTACCACTCGCATACTGCGGCAAAGCTAACGCTTCCGTACTACAGCGAAGCTAACACCTGTGTGCTGCGGCGAAGCTACCACTTGCGTACTGCGGCAAAGCTAACACCCATGTACTGCAGCGAAGTTAGCTCAGCTTTCTACTGCACAGTTCTGTTGGACTGTTCTTCAGGATTTTGGAATGACCCTGTGGGAATGTACTGGTCACGCAATAAATTTTTTGCCCACGTTTAACAGTACATATCTGTTAAAACTATTCAAAAACTATTCAAAAATTATTCGAAAAATATTCGATTTTCCCTTGAACATGAATATTCAAAGTAACTTCGCACTCAAAATTTTGGTATTCGCACAGCTCTACTAAAAAGTGAACTTATTTGTGGCTGGAAGAACTGATGTGCTTGATGACTGCATGCGCTGCTCCAGGTATGAAAAGCAAAAGGAACTAAGCAGAATGCCCATATCTCCAGTGTCCTTGAAAGTTGCAACTATGCAAACTCTAACTGTAAGCAGATGCAAAGGGGTTCAAATAAATGTGCACATTTGAAAAAAGTGCACATCAGGCAACTGGCCAGCCAGATTTTGCGCCCATTCCAGATCATTGTGTGGGACCTACATGCTTAGCTGATATCACCAAGGCTACAAACGAATGAATGTCGATAAGCACTAATTAGCCCAGTGATATATACTGTATGGCAGATAGCCAAGTGACCTCCCAGAGCACTTGGTGAGTGAGGACACAACTGCCTAGGTGAGACAAGTGCCTTCTGCATTACTTCTGCACTGCCCCCTTCCAGCTATTAACTGGCCCCTCATCAGGACTGACCATTTTAAACTAACAACTACTGGAGTTTTATGCGTCAAAACAATGTGATTATGAGGCATGCCACAGTGGAAGGCTCTGGAAATTCTGACCATCTGGGGTCGTTTAACACATGCACTGATAATGCATAGTACCGTATTTACACGGTTATAAGTTGACCAAAATGCTGGTCAACACCCCCACAACCCCTTCAATCACAAGTCAAAAGAAAAAAACTGGCAGCATAGTTTCGGTTTCGATTGTAAGTCAACCCCCCCCCCCCCTCCTCCCCCACCCAATTTCAAATTCCCACAAAGCAGGTCAACTTACAATTGTGTAAATATGGTGCACGAACCTCTACTATTCCCACCCTCGTCTAAAATATGGCCACTGCAGCCAGGAGTGAACCCACGCCTTCAGGTTGGCCATTTTTAGCCATCAAGCACCATCCTGCACCCACTGCGAACTCATGACGGCGTCCACACTAAGACTTACATAGCTACATTGCTTGGAAAGAGCTAAAACTAATCGCCCTTCTCCTCCCAGGTGCCACACTCCAAGATGACGATGTGGATGAGCCAGCGTGCCTAAAGTCATGTGTGCTATAAAGTCACTCACACTGGCATGTAACACTCTGAGTAACACACGATCACCTGTGATATGAGCATGGCTATATTGGTCTGCCTTGTCAAACACAACGCTCCTGGTGACGTAGTGTTCGTGTGGCACCCAGAGAGGCACAGTCAGGAGACGGGGCGGGTTGAGAGAAGCAGAAGAAATTGCCAGACATGCGCTGGACGCTTCGTAAATCATCAGATGCCCTCAACTCTGCCACCACAGCATCGTCCTGAAAAGTTCTTGCAGCCTCGCGCTGTGTTCCTCGCAGACTGGTGCACGACCGCCGCTACAACGCAAATTTTCAACCTCATGTTGGTTGAGGGGCCCTTCAATGTCCTATAATGGCTGAGCATCTGGCCTTGGAAGCTTTTGTACCAAATTCACCTGTCGGCACCCAATGGCCGCCTAGTATGCCTCTCACAGTCAACAGTTCTCTCTCTCTTCTTTTTTTTTTCCATGGCAGTTATTCTGCAACAATGCTATCCCTGGCTGAATATAGTGTGGCCAGGTAGCATAGAATTTCAAAGGGAACCTCCTCTCAAGACTAGGAAAAGCACCAGGAGCAGTCAATAAGCAGACTAAAGAACATCAGCACTCATCATTTAAAGGGACTCTGAAATGGTTTTGACGATTTTGTGAAAACATGGTGATCCGGTAGAGCGAGTCATTAGGATCATTAGAGGATAGATGTCAGAGCTCTGCGTAAAGTGTGTAATTTACAATAAGGCTTTGAACATGCGCATCGCAAAATATCGCAATGGCTCGTTGAAATGCATTTTCAAAACGCCCCCGCCTATCGAACGATGGAATGGGAGGCCGCTGATTGGCCCCCTAACAAGTGCTCCTTCGTTTCAGCCAACGGCATCGTCGCGGCATCTGGCGGCGTACACACGAGTCGCCGGTGCTCTATTACAGGGGCGAGCACTGCCGAGGCCGGGGAGCTCAGTAAAGATATCGGGGCGCTATGTCGCTGCGGAAGGCTCCACAGAGTGGCTGACGAGGGAGGCGCAGTCGTCGCTAGCGTGCACTCCGCAGCTGATCAAGTTGAGGAGGAACAGCAGTGGTAAGGAGGAGGGTGACAGAAATAAGTCCATATGCTGCCTTAGCGCATGGTGCTTTGCTTTATTTATGGCGTGAATGATTTCACAGTTGTGTTGCCTAATCAGTGACACAATGTCAAAAAAAAACGTTTCAGGGACCCTTTAATTGACGGGCTTCTGGAAGCACAAGGTTTTGAAACCAATTCAAGGCGCATGCTCTTCTACGGGATGAATGCCACTGCACTGGAGGGACAGCAAAATAAACATGCAGTATGTCTTATAACATGCTTGTACCCTTGCTTGTTCTTACTTACATGTTTGTCCAGCCCTGTTTCCCTGCAATCTCGACTGCTTTCAAGGGTTCACCGGCCAACAGGTAGAAGTCTGCAGCTGCCTTGGGATCGTTTATGCTGCGTGCCCACTCAGCCTTCTTGAGCATCAGCTGACGTGTGTCCTAGGGTCTCATCTGAGCCGAGGTACTCCTGCATGACGACACAGGAAGAAACGGGCAGTTCACCTACTGAATGTCAAGTCATTTTATACTGATATTGTTCGCAACATTAGACATTACATTAGTTCAGTAATGTAATGACAATGATAACCTGCATGCTTAGAGAGCTTGCTACCATGCATGTACATCAAAAGTCACATATTGATTAACCAAGGAGGAAAAGTATGGACACTTCAGTCGCATTCCATGGCTGAGCATATCTACATATATAAGAAAAATGTGCTAGGTTACATGGCCTGAATGGAGCGCATTCCCAGCAAATCGATATAGCAATAATGGCAAGAGAGAAACAGGCATAAAACAATGTGGAATAAGAAGGAATAATTGTAAAAATTAAAAACTGAAAAGGACAGTAGCTGGCTTATGCGTCCTGTAGTTCGTTGCTAACACAGACTAACAAAAGACCTCTTGCTACAGTCCTGGAATGGGTTCTGGAGTCATGCCTGTGTGAAAGTACAATGTTAGGAATATATGTAAACATCAGTGTTTTTATTTATCCAATTAAGCATACCTTATAGGCCTCGTGTGAGACATTGCGCAAGGAGAGGTGGGGGGGGGGGGTAATGTACAAAAATATGTACACTGCACTACACTCCTTTAAATAACATAAGCTAACCAGCGTACTGCTCGGAAAAAACAAAAACACTGAACTAGGAAATGCAAGTGAAATGAAAACATATTGCACTAAAGCTGAGCAGGAGCATAACAAGTAACACATTAAGAAAGCAGCAGTAAGTGAAGAATGGCAGCCGTGGCAGTATGACACTCGAGAGACAGGTGACCCACCTGGGCAAGTTCAAACATGCGTAGGTCTGTGTACATGTCCACAGCCTTGGAATTGCGGCCAGCCTTCTTGTACAGCCTGGCGGCCTCAGAAAACCGGCCCTGCTGGGCCATCACGTCCCCGAGCAGGGATTCCCGTTTCTCACCACGGGTTTCCTGATCCTAAGGGACAACAGGAGGCATTGAGAATACAATGCACAGAAAATGATTGCAACGTGCTCAGACTCCTTATTTTCGCCATTTACCCAGCTATTGGCTCCTTGACAGTTGTGGAATAGAGCAAAGCATGCTATCACTACAAGCAGAAAGAAATATGCTCCAACTTTAAGATGACTTCTCGATCTTCAAACTTATTCACATCTAACACAGTCCTTCACTTCCAATGTTCAGTGTAAGCATATGATCATCACAAACTGACAGTGCCAAAGAATCTTTTGGAATTACTTTGTTACACACATTCTTGCTACTTCAAGGCCTCGTTATAGTGAGCCTTCCAGCAACAAGCACCACGTAGATTTCTCTGATGATTATTTTCGGTATCTTTACAGCAGCAAGACAACTATCTGTGTGCTGATGACGGAAACAACAGCTCTCAAGAATCCATTTTGAACAGCCATGTTCAAGTGCCACTTTTGCAGTCACTGCAGTTATGATTTTAATTAATTGTAGCTACGGAGGCTCCTTCTTTCGCCCCATCCACAGTTTGGTGGTGTGAGGTGACTGAGCCTAGCCAAGACCGTGTCACAGTCACAACTCAGCCAGGGGCGTGTGTGACAGGTTGAGCAGCCAAGCTGCTCACATCGCAATATGTTTGCCCCAAGTAATGGCAAACAGTTTCTTCTGTTGAAAACTTACTTTAAGGTGCAGTTTCCCTGTGCGTAACCTTTCAGTAGAGCTGTGCGAATAGCAAAATACTGAGTGCAAAGCGAATTTGAGTACCAATGTTCCATTACAAACCAAATCAACAATTTTTCAAGTAATGTTTCAATACCCCTTTAGCACCACGTCACATCATATAGAAATGTACCGCTAAATATGGGCAAAAGAAATACTAATTTTTTGCATGTCTGGTGTACCTCCCACAGTGCCATACCTAGATACGAAACAGTGAAGTCCTAAAGAGTCCAACATAGAACTGAGCTAACTTAACTGCAGTACAAGAGTGTTCGTTTCACTGCAGTACATGAACATTAGCTTCGCTGAAGTAAATAAACGCAATACACGAGTGTTATGCTCCAGAGCATACTACATGCTGGAATGGGCCACTTGTCACAAGATATAGTATGTTTTGCCCGTCAATTACAAACTTCGAATCGCTCAAACAGTTAAAGTTAAATGTAAATCAAATCGAACAGCTAATGCTATCGGAAAACTATTCAACATTTCAAATAATTGTGTGGCCCTACTTTTCAGTAGTGCGACTGCATTTGCAAAGCGTCTGGACCAATCAGACGCACATAGAAGAACACCATGTGAGGTGATAGTGACACAAGCGGGCGTGAACAGCACCAATCACATGACGTTTGAACATACTAACAGCCAGGTTGCACTGGCCAGAGTAAAAATTCATTGCTGTGAGTTACTTCTCGATCGCAGCTGCAATTGGCACTGGAATCTTTACCAACTGCCACTGTGAATGAGCCTTCGAGAGTGCTACTGCAAAAAGCATGCAACAGCTGACGTACAATACAAAGATGATGCATCGAACCTGGAGTGAGCGCACCAAGCGAAGCAGGGCAGGCTCTCCGAGCCTCACGGCAGCCCTCTTAGCGACTACGAGGTCGAGTGCTTCCAGTGCCTCCTTGGCCAGATATCGCCAGTCCTCCTCGGGCACACCCAAGCAGGCAATTGTGAGGGCCTCCCTAAACAAAATATGCATGCACAGTGGTTAGACATATCACAGAAGAAAGAGGATTGTTATTTTAGGCTGAGAATTGCACGTTTAGAAGAGCATCACAGAAAGGAATGGGTACCAAGATATCCGTTTCTTTCTGGCGATGATCCATGGAGACCTTTACAAATCCATTTTAAAGCGAAAGCTTTACTGGCCTTGTCTAGTGAGTTTCGCCATGTATCTCGGCTTGGCCTTGAAGCAATGAACAGATACCGCATGACAAAGCGCGCTCCACCACCGTGCGTATGCGCATGTGTGCATGCTTGACTGGCCGTGTTCTGTTGCCTCTGCCACCCTGATGGCTGTCGCTGCTGACTACCGCTACCTCGCTAGCCATATCCGCATGACTCGCCACTCTATCCAAACTCTCTGTCATGTCTGTTATCAGGTTAGTGCTTCAGTTGCTTCTGTTCCGCCATTGTGGCATGGTCGTGCGATGGAAGTAGTGAGTGAGGATGCTGGTCCATCTGTGCTCAAGTTGTGTGTGAAAACGGCAAGCTGCGTCGACCATAGAACAGTATTTGCTGCCAAACAGTGAATAAACCATGCAAACAATGTAAAACATGTGGTCGTCTATATGAGCCCAACCTGGCTTAGTAACACAGCACAACAAGCTTTCGCTTGCACAACCAGCCCTAGCTGAGCTAAAACGCAGCCATTTTTTACAATACTTTTAGCTGAACACTTGTGTGCTTCAACTAAATCCACAATCTACCAGCAATACAGTATAGTATTGACTGCTATATCACAGGTCATCTGAGTTTCACAAATGTACAACCTTAAGAAGACTCTCAACGTATATGTACTCAGCATGAATGTGTTCTGTTCCAGGTCGGCTTGAATGCCGTATTGACCACAATGAATTACAGATATTTCTTACCCTCCTTGAGATCTCGCAGAGTACAGCTATGGCACACAGCTATAAAGTTGGTGTATGCTATCTTTCGCTTTTGATGATCCTCAAGCCCCAGTCATTATAAATTTGAAGAATTTATTGTTGTTGCTGTTGTTTCCATATCCAGGTGATACACTGTACTCACTTGAAACGGTTTTTCTCGATGTACTGGTACAGGCATGGTGACAACGGAACCTCGACTGTGGTGACACTGTTGTGCTGGAGGCAGAACAGTTTGCAGCCTCCAAAGCCAACCACGAACCCCTGTTTGGTTGCAGTCAAGAATAACACAGTTTACGACTGGCACTACTTATTGACAATGGCAGTGATCTACAGATACATAAAATGCTGTTAATAAACAGTGACAAAGGCAGAGACACAGAAAGTTGAGCCACAGCATGGTGCAACAACTCTCAACTACAGTTAAGTGAAAAAATATAAAAAAAAGAAAAATCATTCACAAAATATCATCTGGTAGACAAAGACCATACAGTCGAGCCTCAGTGTACCACGTGCAGATATAACAAATTATTGGTTATAAGAAAACTTATTATTAGAGCTGTGTGAATAGCAAAATTTTGAGTGCGAAGCGAATTTAAATATTTATGTTCAAGTGAAAAACAAATCGAATATTTTTTGAATAATTTTCGAATATTTTTGAATAATACCACACCTAATTATGGAGAAATGTACTGTCAAACATGAGCAAAAGATTTACTGCATGACATGTATGCCCACAATGTCATTTCAAAGGCCTCAAGAACAGTCCAACACTGAACTGTGCAACAGAAAGCTGAGGTAACTTCGCTGCAGTACGTTAGTGTTAACTTTGCCACAGTACACGGGTGTTAGCTTCGCCGCAATACGCGAGTGTTAACTTCGCCACATTATGCAAATGTTAACTTGACCGTAGTACACAGGTGTTAGCTTGGCCACAGTACGCCAGTATTCGCTGCAGCCCGCAGGTGTTAACTTCGCCGCAAGACTAGTGTTAGCTTCGCCGCAACACACCGGTGTTATGCGGCGAAGCGCACTACTTGCGGGAATGGGCCACTTGTCATGAGAAATAGCACATTTTTTCCCCTTAATTACAAACTTCATTATCAACTTACTATTCAAACTATTCGTTCGAATAGTAAAAGGGCAAGATGAACCGAATATCAAGCGCTATTCAAAAATTGTCTGAAATTTCAAATATTCGCACACCTCTACTTATGTATCATACCAAAATGTTTCACAGCAAGGTTTGACTGTATATGACATAAACAAGAAAAAAACTATAACTGCATAGCTAATGCACAAAAAGAAGATATTCGTAAAATCGCATGATGACTGTAGCAACAGTGAAAGCGGCTAGATCATGGCTTTTGATTCATACCTAAATTCTGTTCTTATGCCTACTGAAGCATTTTACATCAATGATTTCTGAGTTTATGTGACATACTATTCTCAGGGTGTTCATTGGTTAGGAAGAAGGAATACTATGTTGAACGTGCTTGCAGTCCACTTACAATACAGAATTTAAAAATTAAAACTTGTTTGTGCTCACCAAAGCCACCAGACAGACACAGGTTTGTGGATTACAATTTCATTTTGTATGTGACTTGCATAACAAGCACTGTCCAGTGGCCTACACAAACTAGAAATGCATGTATAGCTCATGCAAGAAAACAAGATATTCACAGTCACATGCACAACAGCGATGGCCAGAGTAGCAGATGCATTAACAAGAGGTTACCTGTCTCCCACTTCGAGCACCATTGCAAAAGGTGCAATCAAAAAATATTAAAACAACTCCCACTTATTAAAATAACATTCACTTCCATTATTAAAATAGGGGAAGTGAGAAAGACTTGCAGCCAAACAATGCAAGGCCCATCTCAAGCAACAATGAGTATGCAGGTGTAACACATTCCAGCTGCAACACTTTTCAACAGGTAAAGGTGTGTGTCACCTGTGGATTGCCGGTGTAAACAGAAAGCACTACACACCATCTCACATAGTGGAACAAGCACTAAAAAATAATGTCAGGTGACATCTTAGCAACTTCAAAGGGACATCAGCATAAGCACCACCACTGTCTGTGTGTCTCTTCTTTATGTTGACACTCCTTAGTGCTTCTTAAGATTTACAAGTTCTGTCATCGTCAGCTAGCCTCTGCATTGAACAGATACTGATGCACCTCCGCTGTAGTCTGTTGAGCTTCCACAAGCAGCAGAATCAGTATCAATGAGGAGCCACCGAGTCAAATGCAGTGCGTTGTCAAACTAGGTGAGCCACTGCATGAGTATGCCACTACCTTGAAATTGCACCTTCAGCGCAGTTGTGGTCACGCAGATACAGTAGAACCTCGTTATAACGAACCCAGATATAACGAACTATAGGATATAACGAAGCAATCGCAATTCCCCTTGAAATCCCTATAGACCCTTTTCATAAACTGCAAGCTAGCTTTCCTGCAATGAAGCTTGCCCTACTAATGGCGGCATTGCCCATCCGGCAAACAACGTGTGCAAGCACAATTTGCTTGCGATGGGGCATGTAAAATGTCGACACAGCCCTTCTGATACAAACATCCCCAAAAAATGGGTCGCAGAATGTGCAACTTGAATTTTGACAGCATTTAAATAAAGGCAGCTGTCGCCATTAGCAGGGCAAGTTGCATTGCAGGGAAGCTAGCTTTACAGTTTATGAAAAGGGTCTATAGATGAAATTGGTATTGGTTATAATGAACTAATGGTTATAACGAAGTAATTACAGCTCCCACACTTCAACTTCGTTATGATGAGGCTTTACTGTAGTGCACAGCTGCCAACAATGATCACTACATCACAGCAATCATTTATGGTGCTGCGAGAAAGCCTGCCAGCTGTAACCGAGGCGAGGCAGTGTTGCAGGAAGGCCTGCTGCCTGTCCGACAGAGTGCACGTGTTCTGAGGTGGCTTACTTCAACATGCCCATTCTATATCAGGCTGTGCTCGTAACAAAAAATTTAAAAGTGTATGCAAGCTTAGAGATGATAGTGAAAGCATTAAATATAGGCAATAATTAGATATACACTAGAACCTCGTTATAACAAAATATTGGATATAACGAAGCAATTGCAACTCCCCTTGAAATTCCCATAGATGACATGGATATTGGCTATAACAAACTAATGGTTATAACAAAGTAATTACAACTCCCTCTTCAACTTGGTTATAATGAGGTTTACTGTACCTGTGGTCATACATTTTGGTTCAAATCATTGTCTGTTTTTGAACCCCAGCATTACTTTGGCCCATCTTCTGCTTTATGCCATAGCCAAGATGGTGAAAGGTGTTCGTACCAACCTCCAGTTTTTGCCTGAGCACAGGGAACTCTCCAGCCTTGACAGCCAGTGCGCCACCACCAGTGAAGCAGAGGAGTTCAGCATTCTCAGTGTTCCATGCCACACTGTTGGCATTGGGTTCCTAGAACAACGAGACAGATCTGCACATTCTGAAACTGCCTCTTATATGCTGCAAGTGTAAGTTACACAGTATGCGTAAGATTAATGAATTCAGGTGGAGGGCTACATGGCATACACAATGCGTGGTCATCAGAAGGTTAAAACCACTCTTTCGTCCTTTCATTTGGTGGCAAACACTGACACTGCTTTAGTGCTGTCTGTCATACGACAATTCCGCTCACAATGTAAAATTCTTAAACTGGCTTTTGGGAGTAAAAGGAATAACAGGTTAGGTGAACTGCATTTTCTCCAAAATTCTTTGGCATTCCTCAAACTACCTTCAGTACTTTCAGTCGAAATGCTATCAATGCGTTATGGCATGTGGCCTCTGTTAGGTATAGTTCAGTGTTTTATGTGCTCTTAATAAAGAGCTTGTGATAATGCATAAATAGACAAGCATTAGTTTTGTCTTTTTGCTTTGTACTGCAGTGTGCGGCTACCACATAAGTTGCCATCTTAGGCTCTGCATACTGTCTCTTCATGCAAAGTGTTGTACATACAGGACCTTTGCTTTTTGCAATGACTATTGTACCACAGAACACTTTTTCTTTTTTTAATGCAGGCTTTGCCACAGTACATTCCCGCTATGTGGAAAAATGTACCAAAGGTTTGAAGGGCTTACTTGCTGTCAATGGATGCCACACAAGTTGCCCTTTAATCACCAAGTTTAAATAGCAGCTCGAGTTGTAAAATTTAGGCGCAAATAAAATTGAATAGCAAACAATATTCAAAATCTATTTGACAACTTAAACATTCACCTACTGCTAACTGTCATGCAAAACTTGGCAAGAAAATCGGAGGGACCCTTTAAAAAACTTGTAACGGCCATTGCAGCAAGAAGTCCATTCAAACAATGTGAGGTTATTTATGTGTCCTCCTATCACAGTGTGAAGAGTGTGAGGAAAAACAATCATGTTGTGATCGCACAAAGGCAAGCAGACAATTCAAATGAACTACAATCACCTTGAAACACAAAGTCTATTTTAACAACGATGCTTGAAAATTATGGAGTAATGACAAATGTGAAATTAGCCTCATTATGTATTCCAAGAGAGCACTGAACAGAACAGTGAAGGTCTTGAAACTTGAATCAGAAACAATGACTACAAGAGTTTATAGAATGTTAGGAAAGTCCGCTTCGTAAACTTGTGTAAACAAGAATTGCATTAAGCAATATGAACAGTGCATCTGCTATCAAGAGCCCTGCCACACAAGGCAACGATTGTATCTGGAGAGTATTGCTTCTATGCAGAGTGCAGAAAAAGCTGGCCTCGATGTGCACTGTGCAGTCGAGCCTACTATCTGAAAGGACTGTTGGGTGGCAACATCACCAGTTGATGCCCTCGGCCTAAGGTGTGAGTATAAGCAATGGTAAGCCTGTCCAGGCAGAATACTGGTGAGTCTGCATGCAGGTCATACTGGCTTACAGCATTTGAAGGGTCTGACAGGAGAACTTTTGCAAGTATGAGTGAACGCTGAGCAAAACAAATTTGCTGAAGTGAATGTGAGGTGCTGTTTATTTCACCAATACACTGTCATACTTCGATATTGTGAATATGAATATAATAAATTATAGGTTGTAATGAAGTATGTGGCCTGTAGTTTCACTTTTCATACAGCATTACAAATGTACATATATAACAAAATTTTGTATATAACAGAGATACTCTAGTGTCAAATGCTACTTCTTTTACGATGAGGCTTGACGGTTTAAACAAGACTAAGGGGTGCAAGAGAGGTGCTCTACCTGAAAAAGCAGCTGCCTCGATTCCAGTTGATAGACAAGGCACGTGCCTTTCTCGTCCACAACAGCGAGGCGTGTGCGATCTGCGCTGAGGTCGAGGCAACGAACAGGACTGGTCACCTGTGAAAAATTGGAGAAGATGATAATATCAGAAAATTTACAGAAACAGAATTGCCTTGACGTGCAACAGCGTTAGCTGAAGTTTGATGGGAGGAGTGTTACTGAAAGGTTGAAATAGGCTGATGATGATGGTTATGAAGCATGCGCAATGTTAACATGTTTACCAACAGCCACATACAATGCTTAACATGACTCGTTGCAGACATGCATTACAGGCATAAAAAAAAATAAATGAAGGTGACACACTTTTTTTAGGTCTGGCTGTTCAACGCTGTCAATTTCCCATTTGGTGGTTACCCCCCGAGTGAACATAAACATCATTTTCCAAGCACATGGCCAGAAGCATGCTTATACCTGCTTAACTGGCAAGTACACAAAGGCGGCGATTCTCTGCCTCTTGCTACAAAGGCATAATGCTAAACCATTCCACCAAAGATGTGGTGGGAAAAGGTAGACCCAGGAACCTTTGTACAGTCTGTTTCAGGAGTTCCGTGCAGCAGAGCAAAAGCTACAAGGCCACTGAATGCAGAATTCTTCTGAAGCGAGACGAAATGCCATCTTCCCCCTTTCAGGGCTGCAGCTGCCACCGCGGCGCCCGCCATTGGCAGATGAAAAGCCGCGGAAGGACACGTTTAACATGTGTTCGCCCTTCGGATTGGCCGAAGAGGGCTGTGGCTTCCACAGCGCTGCATGGAACTTCTGAAACAGACTATAGATCATGGGGCCACTTTTTGAGATGAGTATCCATACCAAGCACCAAATAGGGATGCTCCTCTGACTGCTTAAAAAATAAACTGGGGCAGCTACACACCAGTTGTGCGAAGATGGAGGAAGTAGCAAAGCTGGTGGCATTCCCCCTCCTTTTCCTCCTCCTCTTCCTCACTTCCATTTCCCACCCCCTTCTGCATTATACTGTACTATTTTCCCTCCTTGCCCACACCTCCCTTTCCCATCCCCCCCTGCTGTACTACACTATACAAGGCTACGCTAAGCCTTACTCTGCCCTCTCTTCCTTCCCTTCCTCCTAGCCCTTACTTCATCTTCCCAGAGTCAAGCGTAGATACGCACAGCTGCGCATGGGGTTGCTGGGGTTGCTAGGCAATGCGACGTGACTTCATTGTTTCACGGAGCTTTTGTCCAGATCAGACAGACTAGGCTCAGCATAAACAGCAGCACTGCTAAAAAAAAAATTTACACACACACACACACACACACACACACACACACACACACATACATACATACATACATACATACATATATATATATAAAGAAGTTGGGTTCCCAGTTTGCATCGGGAGGTGAGTCCAGTAGCTTCTGCACTGAGGTTATACCACTTCTGGCCAGCCGCTTGGCAGAAACAAGATTTAACACTTGACAGGGCACCGACCCAGTGGAAAATTAACGGCATGGAAGCACTACACACAAAAACATGGTCACTAGCCTTTTTCCTTCAAGTTCGGCCGTATGGCCACATGAACTACCAATGAAAGTCAATCATTAACGTATAATGCTGTGAAAGTTAAACCAACAGAGCAGTATGCATTTCTGTCACCTCTTTTCCCTCTACTTACACATGCCAATGAGGATATGTTGGGCATGCTAATAGGCATACAAACTGCTATGACAGACAAGCACAATACAAATGAGCACTAAAGTGAGCCATCCCTGACAGGGATTGATGCTTGGGCTCCTTTTTACAACATTAATAAGCAACGTGGCCCACGATCTCGTTCTTCCTTTTCTGTACAGTTCCCTCGTTCGTATATTCAATGTGCGTTTCCCTGCAGGTTGCACTCACGTCATCATCATGAGCCTATCTTATGTACACTGCAGGACGAAGGCCTCTCCCAGTGCTCTCCATCCTTTGCTATCGTGAGTGAGCTGATTCCATTTGATGCCTGATAATTTCTTAATCTCGTCACTCCACCTCACTCTCTGTCGTAAATGGCCACGCTTGCCCTTTCTTGGTGTCCATTCGATCATTATACCTGTCCATCAGTTATCTAGTCTTCTCAACACGTGGCCTGCCCGTGTCCATTTCTTTTTTTAACTTCGATTATTACGTCACCTAGCCCTGTCTGTTCCCTGACCCACTCGGATGTCTTCCTATCTATTCATGTAACACCCATCATTCTTCATTCCATTGCCCGCTGTGTGTTTCTTGACTTACTCTCCAGCTCCTTTGTAATTCTCTAAGTTAGCTCACAATAACACAGTGCCCAGAGTGCAAGCATAAACTGAAACTGGACTGCCACACTCAGTAGGAATAGGAACACCTGGCACTTTGCCAAGCTGTGCAGACAAACACACACTACATTGAGACGAATACTTAATTCTGGCGTCATGACCGATTCTGGCCAACCAGCCAATATTTGTTTGTTTGAAGAAAACTTTTTGTAAACGAGCAATATTGTCATCAATCTCAATAGAAAGAAAATAAAAAGCTTTGCAAAGTATGGCCTTCATAACACAAGAATAGCTTACCAGTGGAGGTATTCTTGAGCAACCACTCCACGAGATACAATAAATTTTCTTGAAAAAAAATTTACATGGCTTAACATTGAAGGACATATAGGACATAGGACACAGTATACATGCAACTCTGTGCTGAATCCTGTAAATCCTTGTGCATGCAATGCTGTAAAATAAAGTGGTTCATTCAACTCCATGCAGAGAACAACATCAGCTATGTACTTGTTCAATGACGAGGCACATCAAATCTCAAATCAGTGACATCGTCTTGAAGCGCTTACTCATGGAGGGGCAGCATCTAAAGCATGGTGACAATGACGTATCTATGGTTCCCAAAAGTGAACTTGGTGGTCACGCTACACAAGAGCACAGCCTCTGAGATTTGTAACTGCGTCTCCAGTGTACAGTAGAACCTCGTTATAAGGTACCCGGATATAACAAACTATTGGATATAATGAAGCAATCGCAATTCTCCTTGAAATTCCTATAGATGAAATTGATATTGGTTATAACGAACTAATGGTTATAATGAAGTAATTACTGCTCCCCCTTCAACTTTGTTATAACGAGGCTTTACTGTAATTGTTGCCTGAGGAGTGCCTTTGGAAACTACCCATTCTGTTGCACATGCATCACTTATTTCCACCAGCAACTGCAGCTAACATGCCACCAACAACATGCTTTTGCATTTACCTGCACACCCTGAGGTACACACACCTTGATGTCCACAGCGGTGGTCTAGCAGTTATGCCGCTTCACTGCTGACCCGACAGACATGGGTTCAATCATGGCCTTGGGAGTTGTATTTTGTGATGGAGGCGAGAATGGTAGACACCCGTGTACTGTGCATTAGCAATGCACGTTAAGGAAGCCCACGGGGCAAAAATTTCCGGAGCCCTCCATTATGACGTGCCTCATAATTATATCATGGTTTTGACGTGTAAAACCCCATTAGTTATTGTCACTGTTAGACGCACCTTGACGAGGAACAGTGGGAAAGGGTTGTCCAACAGTAGCTGCAGCACCTGTCCATCTCGTAAGCCAACCAGGAGGCCCTCTCGGCCAACAGGACCACCAAGAGCCCGAATGTAGCGGATTGCCGACGACAGGACCCACTCTCGCTCGCAAGCACCACCGCGAAGACGCAAGCACTGCAGCCGCCGTTCCTGTAGTCAATACAAAATCCTGATTGGGGGAACTGAACTTATGCGGCAGCTGCTACTTGTCATATGCGGAAAAGTAGTGTAAACCGGAAGTATAAACTGGGAGTCTCAAACATGAGGCCCACAGACCTTTCGCAAGCGGCCCGGCCCACACATGACTGTCTTAATGCCATCAGAATAGGCCTCCAGATTATAGTCATTCTGGAGATCGGTATTGTTACCTTTCTTGAATGCTAATGTCAAATCTCCTTCCAAAATGGCCCATATATGGTGTATGGGAGAGGTCTCAATTCTTTCAAATGGCCCCCTCGTTAGTTGACATTTTGATCAAACCTATGGCCCCCATTATTTTTTTCGAGGGGTGTGCGAATTATTTGGATTTTGGAATAATTTTCGAATTGCATTTGCTATTCAATTCAATTTGCACTTAAGTTTTAATATTTTAACTATTCAAGGTTCGTAATTAAGAGGCAAAATAAGCTCTGTCATGTGACAAGTGGCCCATTTCTGTGTGAAGCAGACTTTGCCACGAAACACTCGCATACGGTGGTGAAGCCAACACACGCATACTGCAGTGACGTTAGCTCATGCATACACAAAGTTCTCTGTTGGACTGTCATTCAAGATTTGACTGTACTTCCTTCAGGAACATTACGGGAGTGTACTAGCCATTAAATAAACTTTTTTTGTTGTTTATGATTAGCAATACATTTCTGCGTAATTTGACACGGCAGTATAAAAAATATTAGGACATTATAAAAAATACAGACAATTTGTTCGCATTAAAACATTAATATTCAAATTCGCTTCGCACTCAAAACAATGCTGTTCACACAGCTCTACCTCTTTAGTTGTCCCTGCCCTCACAAGACTAAATTTTGTGACTGCGAGCTCGAGACACCTGGTCTAGACGGTACACAGCAAACTCTGCCACAGCTTCTTTTAACCTGTACTGTTGCTTTTATCAAGGAAATGAGAAAAAATAAGATGACGACGGTAGCAGCAAGGAGTTGAGACAGTTGAGGAACACTGTACGGACACATAATGCTTCGGATATTTTCCACGCTGAAATAGACAGTAATCTGTTTAGAGCAGAGCTATGATGTAGCTAATTATTAACAACACAGAAACCACACTGAACCCATGTGAACACATAGCCACAGACTAGTACAAGCTACACTGCAGGCATTCACCATCAAGTGCTACACCATTCTTGCAACTCAGAATTCGATGTGGAAAAAAAAAACAAGAACAGATGTAGCGTGGAAAGAGAACAGCAATGAATAACGTGCATGGGCATTACTTATGCTGGTGTCAGCGTGCAGCTCACACCAGCAGAAGCATAATGCATAGAAATAGAATATGCAGCCTTCACAGGCAATGGAAATACAATTGCATTTAGGCTAAGCTTCTGCGACAATTCTGTGCAACATGCAGTACTGGTGGATATCTTGAGCAGTCAGCATGAAAAACAAGGATGCAAGAAAGAAAGCAGGCTTGGCAATAATGAGATTACTGTAGTGAAATTAGTTTTATTGATAAGAAGTAAAATAATGAATTACTTCAAGCGAGCAATTTTAAGGAAATGTCTCATTACTTTTCCAATTACCAGCTACTCTTATGGCATAGACGCCTATCAAGAAAATAAAGAAAAACAGCACAGACAAGTTAATCTGAGTGACAGGCACACAGAAATTCAGAAAAGCTGCATTGTATCTGAACCACAACCCCTCGTTAACGTTGTTGCGAGGTCATCCATCGAAACTTCAGATAATAATAACTAGTACATGCTTTGCTGACTGTTGGAGAGCTATAGCAACATTAAGCTGCGGTTTCAGATGCGTTACCGAGCCCCACCAATTGAGAGGGGTTTTTCTTAAGACAAAAATACGACAGGTTCTGCGGACCGAGGTGTCCCCGGCACACAACTCTTTTTAGTCCACGGAGGTCAAACAAGCTTCAAGACAGGTTAGAGATGTTCATCATTAACACAGGAACAAATTGTTATCACGATGGTCTCACCGCTGAACTTAATGTAAATGTGGTGTAAATAAAGTAACGTGGGTTAGGCATGAATGATGAAATTTTGTTATAGTTTCTAAGTAATTTAAATACTTTTGAAGAGTAATGGTAATGTAATGTCATTACTTTTGGGCAGTTGTAATTTGTAATGTAATTTATCACATTTGGAAATGTCCTAGGAATGTAATCAGTAATGGAATTTAATTACCTTTTAGAAGTAATTTCGTCATCTCTGCAAGAAAAAGCACACAAACCCCAGCACCATCTCACAAGTTGAGACAGCATTGATCGGTTCGTGTGCTTTCTTACTTGTGTGTTCGTTTTTCACGCTGACCGCTTATGATGTATAACCAGCCCCAGCTTGACCACCTGCCGATTCTTCCGGTGAATACCTGGTGCACTGGCAATGGAGGAGCACTCACCTGGCAAAGAACGAGGTGTTCAGAGCAGACGACCAGGAGCGTGCACTCCACCTTGCGGACAATCTTGTCCCGCAGCCTGTAGTGCATGTCATTGGGCTCGGACGACTCGCTACTCAGCTCGTAGACCATGATTCGTTCAGGCAGCTGGACCTGTACGACGCACATGGTTAGTAATCACACAGCTTACATTTGAGTCAATTCAAATGTACCCCAGCCTTTGGGAAGGCTTGCTGTGGTTCCAAAACATCTCACAGCAGCCTAACAGAAACACAGCTTTCAGCTTTACCAAACCTTCTTGCTCTCTACTTTAGAGATGCAAAAGCAAATGCAGACATAGCAATGCTAAACATGATGAAGAGTACCAGGAATATGAGTTTGCTTCATACTGGTATGTAAACTTAGGAGTTCACCGTTTTGATGTGTTACATATTACATTACAGGACATTTTTGTTCATCCTAAGGCAGAAACTGTCTGAAGAACCCTCGTGTCAGGAGGAAATCAGTCATCCATTACAGGCAGAAAAGTTTGAAAGCAGATGACATGCTAATTATTCAAAAATGACAATAAAAACAAGCAATGTAAGAAAATGTTGATTTACTAACACAGATGTTTCCATGCAACTGTGTTTGTCGTACATTTGCTTCTAGGGGAAACACTATGCCCATCAAATTTGTGCTAGATAGCATTTTCTTCTTGCCTTGATTGAAGGTTTTGGCAATTCAAACAAAGATCCCTGTTACCTAGAAGTTTAAATTACCATAAGGTAACTATGTCATAAGCTGACTTAAGTAGAATGAAAGTCAAAGGAAACAAACATTTTTTAACAATATCTGATGAAAGATCTCCTAACAGTTGACTCCTAAGTGCCGACACTCATCGACTGATGACTCGTGAATGGAATTGAATTATTGTCAATATCAAAAAGTTGTAACATCGTGTTGAAAATTTAGTGCACTGTACTGTGCATGAAATGAAAACTTTCACTGCTATTTTTCACACAGAGACAAAAATTTAGCCCATATACAGTAGAACTTTCGTTATAACATACCCCGATATAACGAACTATTGGATATAACGAAGTAATCGCAATTCCCCTTGAAATTCAGATAGATAGAACTGATATTGGTTATAACGAACTAACGGTTATAACAAAGCAATTACCACTCCCCTTTCAACTTCGTTATAACGAGGTTTCACTGTAGCAGCACAAATTGCATGACTGGCACAATATTTGTCAATCTAAATCAGAATATCATCCACTAGCAATGACACCTATGCAGCAGCTTCAAAAGCCTTGAAATGCCAATTTGTGACATGAGTGAAGATGGCTACCCGATCCTCCCAAGCAATAACAGCACAGCAAATACTCCGCCAGTAGACTCACAGCAAGGCGGTGCTTGTAGATTGCCAGTTTCTTGACCAGGTCACGGCACTTGATTCGCACTGTAAAGTTTTAAAACGTAAACAACGGCACAAACTGCGAATGAAGCACAAACACTACACTTAATGAACCCTGCCAGTTGCAGCAGATGCAAGCATTTCTGTCAACTAATGTATGGGGAAAACAAACAACGAAACAAAGACAGCTGTGTGGAAATCATCCACAATCACTGTCAATGCAAGTGAACTGCTGAAAGCATAAAAAAATGCCATTGTTTTTACTAAAGGAACGATGCATAGGTGCACATTTACTACAGCTCGGAAATTTATGCAGCGCTTCTTTTGTTATGCAATTTCATGCGGAACAGAGCCGTTAACCAGCACAAGTGTAGTGGTAGCACATGTGGTTATAACATGCAAGCAATGTTATATGTGTTTTCAGCTGGTGAACACGAACGTGCTAAGCAAGTACCATACTCCACTTCCAGTAAGGAGCACTATGTAATCACAGGCTGCGACAGAACTGAGGCCAGCAGATGCTGTACCGCTGCATCATAATGACACTGCAAGGCTTTTCAATGATGTAACGTATGCCTTGATGGTGCAGGATGTGCATGGACACAAATATGCCTTGCAACTAATTTATTGAGCATATGCACCCTTCGTATCACTGCTCTGTGTACTGGGGGTGACTCCGATAACTGACCTACTTACTGTGAAAATGGGTGAAATAGGCAAAGGAAAGCTATCCCCGCATAAAATGAAAGACGCTCGCCTTTCTCGTCGGTCACAAGGTGCTGTATGATGACGTCGGTCATGTTGTCCCTGTACGCATACCGTTCACGGTACAGGCTGTGCACCGTGGAGAAGCCCAGTTCAAAGTAGGCAATCGTGCCGTCCTGGCAGCCCAGTGCCTATGGAGAGTGCAGACAAAAGCACCAGAATCAAAAGCAACTTGCCTGAACGGTCACAACACAGGTTGCCTTTTATGAAAACGCTTGACTGGGTGTTTAATTGTACCATACTCCACTATTACATACCAGCTTAAGAACATGCTTGGCTGTAGCTCTCATGAAAAGCAATACAACTGCAGTCAAACATGTAAGTGGCAGTTCACGTAAACTATGGACGTTGTACAAGTGAGGTCTTCTTTGGTTTGTTTCTTTTACAGATCCCAAAGGCAATTTTACGGGGGTTGCAGGACCACAGGCAGTTCTGTTTTCCTACCATGTGGAATCTTGCCTATGCAGCAAGGTGTACATAAAGCTGCGGCACCTCCACCAATATGAAAGACAAGCAAAGAACTGGCCACAAAATCAGCAGGCAGCACCTCAGCAAGCGCTGGTGAAGCAATCTAGAGCTTACAACTTGCGGAAGGCTGGTGGGGTGCTATAGAGCGCTAGGCATTCCCCTTCATTACACAACAAGAACGAATAAGAAATGCATACGTAACCCTTTGATAGTGAAAGAGCGTTTGGGATTTACAGGCTCACCAAGTGGCTGGCGTCCGGGCGCGCCTGACAGCACCACACCCACGACGCTTGCTGGGAGACGGGTCCCACGCAGATGCCGTCTCGAGTGTAGACGCGGGACTCGCGGCACGAGCCGCCCACCACGAGGTACTCGCCGCCAGGGAAGTAGCTGACAAACGTCGGGTCAAAGCCCAACGCTCGCTCGCGGCCAGTCTGCTGGCCCGCCACATTGTAGAAGCTCAGAGTCTGTGCCCAGTCGGCCACAGCAAGGACATCACCGACGCCTTCCTCCCTGAGTCATCCGTTCAACGAGCAGCAACACACAGTTGACAAGAGCCTTCAGCAGGGGGTGAAATAGGACTCGGTATGACTCATTGTGGCCCAAGTTATTGCTTTACACAAAGAAATTTGTTATTGTACAGTACAACCTCATTATAACGAACCCGGATATAACGAATTATTGGGTATAACGAAGGAATCGCAATTTCCCTTGAAATTCCCATAGATGACATGGATATTGGCTATAATGAACTAATGGTTAAAACAAAGTAATTACAGCTCCCCCTTCAACTTCGTTATAACTAGGTTTTACTGTATTTGAATTCTCCCTTCAACTGTATCTTAAGATGTCATTGCATTTTAGTGTTTTGTACAGCCATCAGTACACTTAACTCAAATGCTAAAAAGCGTGGCGTGGACCAGTTTGGGCTGACGTCAGCACGGCAAAGTGTTGGGTGCTGTCGGTTTGCGGTGGCTAGCAATAGGCAGAGCTCACTTCAATCTGACTTGTTGACTTGACTTTTTCCTTGGTCCCTACCGACGGGAAACGTGCTCTCAAATGACAGGTCTATTTCACTAGTGGCTGTAGTCTCACATGGGCCCATGACACATACTGCCCACTAGTCAGACACAAGCGAAAGACATGTACACGAATGAAATCGAGCTGCACTTTGGCTATTGCCAGCCACTGCAAACAAACAGCACCCCCAACACTTCATGGCTTTGTGATCAGTCCAAGCCAATCTAGGCCACACTGCGAAGACTGCTGACATGAGCCGATAGCTGTACATGAGATATGCTGTATTTTCCCACCCTTGCGATAGGCCTTTTATGGTCTGCCATGCAGGTAAATGAATAAATGTTAAATAAATAAATAGTGCAATACCCCCTTTGTTTTCAGATTTACTTGTCTTGTCCTTTACAATGGCATGATACCAGTTCCTTCAGATGAGCTCTATTTTTGCTACCAACGTTTAGTTTCAGCTCCTGCATGAGACGTGATAGCTCCCGCATGACATACAAAAACAAAACCGAAAAAAAAAACTCTGGCAGGTAATGTGCAGCAGTGCCACGAAAAACCTGACAGCAAAAGGGTCAATCCTTTCACTGCCGAGCGTTTATCGCATTGCTTCACACTCCCTGCCATGTTTTGTGTAAATTTTGTTCCCTCAATACAGCAGCATGCTCTTCAGGATGTGCAATAATTCTTACTGAGGATCACCTCATCAAATAAAAATGTTGTTAATTACAAGCAAATTCAAAATTAACCAAGTAGCAAAGAATTGGCCACTAATTCATGCACAAGAGTGTTTAGAAAGCCTTTTGAGCGTGGTATTCTAGCCTCAGAATTTCTTCGTACGTCATATAGCACATGCACATGGCATGCCTATTCGAAATGGGTGCACTGACGAGTGTGCTGCCCAAAATACGCAAACTGATATGGATGTAGAAACATGTACTTCATCCGGTGTCAAAAATTTAACTGCACGTTATATTCATTTTATGTCCTCTCCATAGATGACAAACGGCACCCGTATTATAAATTTTTTAACAAGAGCTGCCTCGTGAGTGGCAGGGACCAATCTAAAGAGGGGTTGGCAGAGCTCGTGCAAGTAATGTCGACCAAGTTATCTCGGCACCGGCAGTGAAATGTTAAAGAGAAACAAGAGACAATCATCCCACAAGAAACGTCACAACTTACTTCACGGGGTTCCAACAGACCCCCCACACAGCTGCCTTTGGTCCACCAGGTCTGTCAATGCGCACGACTTCTTCACCAGACTGCAAAGAGCACTCATGTTCAAAACATCTCTTCTCTCTCACTTCAGCACAGAATGTTAAAGTGGTCCTGCAACCGTTTTCCAAACAATTCTCAAATTACATCATACAACAAGCATATTGCCTCACGAATCTCCTGCCACAAAAACATTTTAAATCCGTTAGGTATTAGCGGTGTTACAGCGTCAAGTTTGAGGGGAGTTCTGTTGTCCTAGCGCATACACTCTCCTTTTGTCCCAACAAGTGTGCTGGAAGCTACACAGAAAAGGTGGGGGTGGGGATAAAAGAGGGGCAAGAAGCCATCTGAGCACATCTCATAACCTGGAACATTTTCTCTTATCTTTTTATTTGAGCGCATTCACACTTCTGCAGTGACAAAAAGCTTGTGGCCAGAGTCACTGTGGGAATGTGGCACCACTTTATGGCATCTGCAGCAACTGCACACGAGAATTGGCCAATGGTAGTCCTTCCTGTTATCTCGTAGTCCGCGCCACTTATGATATGTTTTGTTAAAAGAAGACAGGGTGGTTTCTAGATGTGTTTTGAAACCAAACTGCCAATTCTCTGCTGCATGTGGTGCAAAAATACTTGGCTGACATGTTCACAGGAGCGTCCACGATTGAATGGCAGTGTTTTTTGTTTTGCTGTGTTCAAAAAGTGTTACAGGGCCTCTTTAAGACGAAATTTGCATTTTTAATGTTCACTCCAAATAAACAACCTGTAACTACAAAACTAACTAAAAAATGTTTTTTGAGGAATGGGATATCAGGCTGAAATTATTCAACATTATGACAGTGAGAAAAGTCTCGAGACCTTCCCTTTTGTCTTTTTATCACAGTTATGTGCCAGGAGTTGGTTACCCCTCTGCACCAACACACACTAGAAATGGAAACACATTGAAAAGACAAAGCATTACAAAAATATTCAAGCATTCCTGAAAGTAATCCATAGGCCGCATCACACGTTAAAAACGCACATTCCAAATTCACAAGCCAGGACACCTAAGTTAAATGCAGTCAATGCATGAAAAAAGAAAGGGGAGGAATCATCATAATATGCAGTACATATACTTTAATGAAGGAACATGCAACAAAGATACAGGAACACGTCTTAATTAAGGAACACTGGGGTCAAAAGCACCATATTTAAAGTACTGTCACTAGTATACAGTAGATCCTCGTTATAACGAACCTGGATATAACGAATTATTGGACATAACGAAGCAATCACAATTCCCCTTGAAATTCCCTTAGATGAAATGGATATTGGCTATAACAAACTAATGGTTATAACGAAGTAATTACGATTCCCCCTTCAACTTCGTTATAACGAGGTTTTACTGTACATTGATGCATGTGTCTGAGCATGTGTTAAGAGGAAGCCACAATAACCCAACATGATCCAATCAATAATAAAAATGAATATACTGTGAGCCTTGGCACTGCCATGAGCCTTGGCACTAAGCCACACTTTTGTCACACGCACAAAGCTGGTTGACGCTTTTGGTGAGGAGAAGCATGGCCTTCAACAATGGCTCAGATTGTTTTGAACAAGCTGTCATAGTGGTACAGTACTCGACACCACATAACACAAAGAACATGCCTGTCCTCATCGCCCTTTAGTGCAGACAGGGTGTCGTACAGTTTAGCTGAACTATGTATTTAAGAATCTCTACACGAATCCCACATTAAAAATGCCAGTTTATTGCCCTTGGTGAGCAATACATAGAGTGTGCAAAGTGCAATTCAATGCAGAAAATTTCACGATGTGACTTATTTCAGTCACTGACACTTTTTAATTTTAAATTTTTTTTCACACAAGCTGTACAAGGAAGAAACAAATGTTCCCACCCTGCCACGTATGGTGACGGTGCCGGTTGCGAGTCCGAGCGCCAAGAACTGGCCGTCGGGGTTCCAGCTCGCACTGGTAACTCTCCCGCTGGTGCGGTGCTTGGAGACAGACTTTTGCTCCGAAGACCACAGCCCTGCACACAACGTCATATCCATCTCAGTGACACCATGTGCGACACGCAGGCACTGCATTACCCATGTAAAGCTGCATGTTAAGATGCATAAGGAGTAAGCAGCTGTTAGTGTCTTTATACAGCTACAGTAGAGAACTTTATCAGGCATACAAATACAGTTGAACCACTTCATAAAAGAGACATGCAAGCACTTTATGCCCCTTATACGAGGGGTGCCTCTTATAAGAATGGCGGCATTTTTTTTAATCTCCCGATCAATCCCTATTTCAATACAGGCAGGCTACAACTAAACTGACCACAAAAGAAGGCTACTGCTGGTTGCAAATTGTTTGTTAAATACCATATGCCTTGATGTTAGATTATTTGCTTGGTGGACAGTATCAATCAGAGTACAATCCAAGCTTTATCCATCACAACTTTTTTGCATTACTTGGTTATCACTTCCCATTGGCTCTGCACCGAATTAATTGCAGTTATCAGCCAACAGCCCTGCATTTAGAGTTAAAATATCCATGACATGCAAGACTGTTCACAAAAATTTAAGGATACATTGTCCTTTATAACCAACTGTCCTCAAGAACATGCTTGCTACAATCAAGGTCTGACACGAGAAACACGGCAGCCAACCATGCTGATGAATGATGTCTTTTATACCCAGAAAGGGGGGTTCAACTGTAAATTGCCATAACGAAGTCGCAAAGGAAAGTCCAGAAACCAAGAGTGCATACGAGAAGTGCTTTGTGTGCAGAAACTATGCGTGCAAGCTAAAACCATAAAGTAAACATCCAAGGCAAAAACATTAGCATTAGTAGGGGAGGCCAGAGAGAAAATTACAGACACAGGTCTTGCTCCACGGCATGTCAAAATTAGAGTACAAGTACGCATGATCACGTGTTAAAGTGGGGTTGGCCAGCCCACCTTAAAGCCTGAATTCGGAATCCTATTTGTGAATTTGCTGCTCTGATTATTGGTCGTTTGTATCGATCTTTTTCCATTGCAGCTGTACCACCTAATGTTAACCCATTTTGACAATGCAATGCACTGAGATAATTCAACATTTCATGGATTTGCTGGAACCGACAGAAATTTTAAATGTGCGATGAAGGAGATGCAAGGGGGCTTCCTGGAAGCAAGAACACACACTGAGAGAAAAAGAAACGTAGCTTGAATACACACTTTAATCTGGTAGCCGCACAATTGTGTTGAACAATGAAGGACTGTACATTTGGAGCTGTATCACATACAACCTTTAATGCGTAATATTTGGCGACAAGCGTCACATACATAAGTACACATAAGTTAGCATAAACAATTAACAAATGTCAGAAGTTGTTATCATCTCCCCCCGTCAAGAGCTAGCATACAATGAAAATCCTATATGGCACGTCACAAAACCTGACTGACACTAGTGAAGATTCAGTGATAGATAAAAACACAAACCCAAGGTCACTGACAAATTTTGATGCATAGAATAACAGTCTTTGAGCAAAACACTTAAGGGCTTATCAAAGTGTAGTACAGCTGTATCTTAAAGCTCGCAGGCCTCTGTGCAGTCTGATGACACTACAGTAAACTTCAAGAGCAACCACTGTGCTCACCAAAGTCTGAGCAGGAACAGCTGACAAGTATGTGGGTGAGTGGGTTATAGGTTAGGCACTGAATGGAGTCATGGTGTCTGAAAGAGAGAGAGAGAAGAGAGCACCGAGAGAGTGAAGCTTGTTAACAAGTAACATCCAGTCTCTGTTGCATGCATGCATGCTTCAGAGCGTAAAACATAGATGGATACTGATAAAAAGGCAGTAAGTGAAGCAAGCATCACTGTAGTGCAAGCCACGAGATTTTGGAAGAAGTTTAGACGCATACAATGTTAAATACGTACTTACCGCTAAAACAAGTACGGCATGTGAGCACCCACATATGCTATAATACTATGAAACGCAAGCCCCTATGTGCAGCTGTAGGCATTACTTATAGTTGTCTCTTGCCTATGCTGATACAGTAGAACCTCGTTATAACGAACCCGGATATAACGAACTATCGGATATAACGAAGCAATCGCAATTCCCCTTGAAATTCTATAGATGAAATTGGTACTGGTTATAACAAACTAATGGTTATAACGAAGTAATTACTGCTTCCCCTTCAACTTCGTTATAATGAGGTTTTACTGTATTAACGTCAATGTCTCTGCAGTACACATTATGCATTCACATTATGCAGCGTAAATAACTAATGTCTTAAATGACCAATCAAGTTTTCACATATTTATCTCTTCCCACTTGTATGCTACCACACTAGTCTGTGAGTTTATCAGCCAGATGAGCGCGACAATCGTACCTCTATGTTCCCAACAAGACATACGAACAAAACTAGCAAAATCGCTCAAAAATGACATCAGGCTATCAAGCACCATGTGGACGCATTGATGGAGGTCACATGTTTGACATACGAGTACTTGAGAATGCCCTCCAGGCTCGCTGTCCAGATGATGACCTGCTTGTCGGCACCTCCCGACGCAAAACGTTTGCCGTCTCTGGCGTAGGAGACGCAGTAGACGGCGTCCTTGTGGCCCTTCAGTGGTTGGACGAGTGCACCGTCCGACGTGTCATACACCAGGACTCGCGTGCCGGCTGCGACTATGAGCTGGCTGCCATCCGGCTTGAAGACCAGGTCATAAATACTGTGCAAAAAGAGATACATGCCTCTGAAGAGATACATGCCTCTGATGGTCAATAGCAGTAGAAGAAGGACCCACCAAAAAATTTTAAAAGTGGCAAAGTGCACTCAAAACTGCAGACTGCCAGTAAGATTCCATGAATAATGACACTAAAGGTAGTGTTAGGTTATTGTAAAAGAAAGCGCTAAGAATGAGGATGCGAGACAGGTGGAAGTGACAACACAAGCTCCTTTTTTTACAATTAATTACAAACCTCACCAACAATCCATCCCTCTAAGCGTTAAGACAGTTTATAACGGTAATGTAAGGTGAGCTAGACACTGAATTTTAAGAATATGTCTTTGTATCTTGGTCGTGCTCATGCAAGAAGTGTTCTGGAGGCCTGTTAGGTTAAGTTTTGGTTACGTTAAACTGCAATGAAAATTCAGTAGGTACAAGTAGACAGTGCCATTTACTCTTATTATTGCTTCTTTTTTTTTGGCCTGCTGTAGCTCCTGCAACAGGAGTGGCATCGCTGATATTGTGAAGGTATAACTGACTAATATAATTAGCACTGACCATCACGATTCCCTCGACACTTAACCACCTGCATTAGGTAGCCTCATGCAAATTGACCTACTGGAGTTGTTGCTATGGCACGTTGCGCCCATTGCAGAACACACAATGACATTAGAGAAAACTGGCGACGTCTTTAGACTACAGTAAAACCTCGTTGTAACAAAGTTGACGGGGGAGCAGTAATTACTTCGTTATAACCATTAGTTCATTATAACCAATATCAGTTTCATCTATAGGAATTTCAAGGGGAATGGCGATTGCTTCGTTATATCCGATAGTTCGTTATATCCAGTTTCGTTATAACGAGGTTCTACTGTAGTTGCTGCTATGGCATGCTCATTTAAACATGCATTTTAGTGCCAAGCAATGCATCATAAGCCATCCAAACCTATATCAAAATTCTGCAAAAGCTGGTTGCCAATACTGTGAAACTTTTACTTTTGCCTAAGTAACTGATCACATTAACCCTTTTGTTGTTGAAATCTGAGCTCTGATGGCTGGAACACTTTTTTAAAAGTGGTTTTTGCTTGAGCAAGCTGGTTATAAATGACTGGGCCAGCTGCATGTTTTCTGAAGTGCCTACATATCTATGACTCCCACAAATTAGAAAAAAAAAGTTTCTTCTCAGTTATTTCAAGTGAACCATAACTGTACAAACGAACAAGGAGGGCGTAGCAGCCCCCCTGATTACGTGAGAGGATGCTTCAAATCTGCCCCATGTTTATAGGTTGCACCGTGTCAGTGACCGAAATCGCCCGAAAGGAAGGGGATCGGAAGGAGGAGGGGAGAACCTTGCACGCACCTATGATGTGAAATATTGCACATATATATGTACAGCAGAGCACCGTCCCAACTACGTCAGTGCTGTGCTTTTATAACCCAACTGCCATGAAATTATACTGTAGTTCTATTTTAGCGTCACAGCGCTCCACCTATTGATGCAGTCATGATGCCTCAACTTCACTCCAAGTGTGAATTACGATGGAATGTTTTGTAAGAGCGTCAAATTACTCTTTATTTAAGTGCACTCGACATTCTACTGCCAGAAATAGAAGGAGGCAATTATGATTTCTGTATTTTTCAGTAAATAACCTAAATGAGAGAGCAATTAAAGGACTACTGCTTATATTCTGAAGTCACCCGTGTTCCATTCTTGTGCAAATGCAATTGAACCTCATGAGAACACCGGGACAATTCTTCATGGAGGATATCCCTTCTGAGTAAGTAAAATTACTAGTCCTGGCATGGCTGGTGGAATGCAACATGTCAACTGGCTCTTGGAATATGGCAGTGCCTTCAGTAAGGTGACCATATGCAGCAATTTTCAGCATAATGACGTTAAATGAATGATTGTCGTGCACTCAGGAAGCGTGTACAAATATGCTCACATGATGTTTTAGGTATGTTGAAGGAACCAATGCTGCGCATAATGCATAATTTTTTTTTTGTTTTTTGGTGGGGGGGAGTGCGGGTTATAACTAAAAGGCCACTATCCAGCCAAGCCTCTTTTTCCATCAAAACTGACCCAATGTATGGTGGAAGACTTGCCCTGTTCTTTAGAGGTGACTGTTTCGAGGAAAGATATGCCACATATAGTATTCTTAACCAGTGTTGTGCCCTCTCTACAGTCGCTCTTTCCACATTCTTGGTCAATGTATCTTTGTGACACGCTCGTGGGCAGTTTCAAAAGTCTTGCAGATATACACTTTGAAGCATTCCCGCTGACCTGTGTCGGTTCCCCGGAATAACTGTTATACCATGATTTGGGAGAGTAATCTTTTACTTTTTTACTCAGTGACACAGACTTCTGTCAAGGGCGTTTGCATTCAAGTATTTTGTTGATGTGTATTCGTACGCATCGGCCGCTAAAGGTGGTATGGTAAGGTCGTGATGCGAACTTTAACGACTGCCCTAGTCCAACGAGAAGGCGCGTTGGAATGAAAGAGTGGAGAAATGAGTGAACCTTACACAATATATAAATCTTGTTCCGCAATTGGGAATTCTCATTGGCCCATTATTAACCTATAGTTGCAATAACTTTGGTGGTGCGAACAATTCCCCATATAAAGCTTCTTAACGCTCACAGTGCGAACTTCTGTGGGTTTGAGTTATTACCCACACGAATCAATTAACGAAACGTAAAGAGCTCACTCTGAGCTGACATTGGCATTCTAAGATAACTGCGACTTTCTTTTCAGACGTGGCACGTGAGAAACATAGTGTGTGAAAGAAAAACACGCACGAACTTGCTAAAGGGGCCGCGTTACGCTACGTTTTATGTGGATGGAATATGCGTTGCGATTAATCCTTACGGAGTTCAACGTCAGTTTGTGCTAGTTATTTTCATGCACAGCGTCAGCCGCATTGTACTCGTTTCGCAAGCTATTTACAGACTGAAACTTTACGGACAGTGTGTTAAGTGCACAAACATAGTTCTTGATTGTCGAGGAGGCGCCAGAGTGCCGGGAAAAAGAATTCGTCATTGCTTGACAGCTAGCTAGTTTCGTTTACCATTGCTCGTTGTTCTCACGGTCATGGACTTTGTCCACCCAGAGTGCGACAGCTCGCATTGTAGAAGGCGACGTGAGTTCTTCGCAGCCGATTCCCTTCCAATATGGTTACATGATCGACGGCGAAATCGCAACTTCGAATCGAAACACACGCGATGCTCGCTGTCGCCATGGCAACGCCAATATTATGTTGCTGATGACAATGAACGTTGGGCTGTTGTTCGTACACTCAGAGATTTTTACTAAGACTCAATAACTTTCCGTGCAAACTAAAGGAACTGCTGTTATTAGTTTCCAAAGATTCCAAAGAGTTAGCGCACAGCAATTAATTTATTAGTACTCAAAAAATGTTCTACCGCACGCCCAAGACAACGGTGATCTCTGAGCCTTTGTTGCACATCTCAAAGGCTATGCTCTTTTATACTACAGAAGCTAATCTTATTTTGGGGTCTGTCAGCTTTCAGTATGGCGTAATTATATGAATAACATTTAGAAAAAAGAGATGCGTATTATAAGTTTCGGTTCCTTCAATGAAGCAACACATATCTACGCAGCCTAAAAAGAAAGCTTGTCCTAGCAACAATGATCAAAGCCGCGCAGATTAGTTGATAAGCAAAACAAATCGGCGCTCGTGCCTTCGGTCGTGAACCCGTGGTTCAGAGAAAACGCTGCCGCCGAAATTCCCGCTTTATGTGGCGTACAAAAACAACACTACACTAAATCGAGGTGTTGCACGTCTTCATCAAGCGTGCTCTACAGCGACACGCCGAACGAACGACGCCGAAGCGAGCGAGTCGCTGATCGCAAACAACGCACCCGGCGTCTCCTCGGGCAAATTATATCACGCCGTATTACGTCTCCACAGACGTGACACGGCTTGCTAAGTGGTTCTCGAGTAAATAAAAGATGTCACACGCTCGTTGAGGCTCAGAACCCCCGTTTGAAACACTGTTTTCAAAGCGAACCGAGCTGCTCGTAGCACAAACTCGGCGAGCAGCCGACAGGTGCAGGGCTGATCGGTCGCTCTCTCCAGGACTTCTCCATCGCCCACAAAACGAGCGAGAGAGCAACTGAAGGAGGGGCCGCCGTGCACATAGCAGCAGCTACGGCGACGAGGCAGCAGCTGAGGCGAGATCACTGGGCTAAGTTCGTAACATGAGATCGGGCAGCTAAAATTAGCACCACTTTTCGGTGATGACGTCGTCCGCCGAGTCGTACCCCCTTCCGCAGCAGCCCAGCACCGGAGAGCCCGCGGCAGCAACCGGCGGCGGCACACTCCGTGCTTCTCGTGACAGCGTGCTGCTGCTCGCCGCTGTCCACCACCGCGTACTGGTAGTCCGCCGGCGGTGGTAGCGTACTACCTGCTCAACACGTGCGCGGAGTGAACGTGTACCACATGCAAACGTCCCGTACCCAGTGTCCGGCCGAGATCAGACTCCGCATCTTCATCTCAACGTCGGGACGAGTCGGCGACGGGTGCGTCTTCGACGGCCGTGTCGAACTCGGCTGGCTGTGCTGACGGTGTTGCGCTGGGTTCCGATGTCGCGCGCTGCTCATCGCTGACTCCACGGGGATATATCGTAGCGAGGTGACAGTGGTGTGCAGTTTTTTTGTTCGACGGTTGTGCGGGGACACACATCGCCCGCTTATAACTCACCATGGTGGTACAGCAGGACGTCGAACCGCCGCCTTCGGCGGCGGCGGAGGAGAAAGGCGAGAAAAAGCACAAGTTGAGACAACGCTTTCAGGTGATTCGAAAGCTTGGACAGGGCACTTACGGCAAGGTGCAACTGGCCATTAACAGAGCGACAAACCAAGAGGTGAGTGAGTCATCGCCGCGTCTCTCGCGTTGCTGCTGTGCTGTGTTTACGGCGTAGTACTTTTTTAATGCTCTCAATATCGTCACCACAGCTGCGTCGTACGGGATCGTGTTTAATAGCGGTTTCGGCCGACGATCTCCCCGATCTGAGCGCGTCTGCTTCGGCGCTTTTTTTCGAAAGCGCGCAGCAGACGACACCTACACCGCGACAGCAGCTGTTTCTGTCGCGGTGTACCACATCCATCCGGATTTAACCGAACCCTCCCGGGTTGGTGTCGCTTGCGCGCTTCACGATCGGACCTCTTGGTCCGTTGCACCGCGTGTCGTGTGGACAGACTTTGGCCGAAAAAAAAAAAAAAAGCAAGGAAATGAGCGAGATGTCGCAATGCATCCATGAGGAGCGCGCTATCGCACGCGTTCCAGTTTTCACCTTCGATTGCGCGGAGTGTCAGACGACTGGCTAACCTTGATCTCCGGGCAGATCCCCACCGCTGTCGCAACAAAATCATTTGCGTTCCTGTCTAGCGTACGGCGCGCGTAGCAATTTGAAACAATCAAGCCGGCGTCAATCAGCTACGGCAGGAAACGTCTTTCTGCTGGCCTTTTCTCCCCGACCGCTGCAAATGACACTTTGACAGCGGCGGTTCCTGCGTGAGGGCGTCGGCTTCTTCTTCTTCTTTTTTCTTTTTTTTTCAGCGGTGAAACTCGAACCCCTGAAGTGGCCGTGCAAAAGCGCGCTTGCTTCGCGCTTTTCTAAACGACGCGTAAATGGGTCTCTTCGATAGCGCGCGAGCCTCCTTGAAGGCGTGAGCGTTACGTCGTTTTGGCCATGAGGGAATACTCGGGGGTGTATTGTTACCTAGTGGCACGCCTGCGCGCCTTGAAGGTCTTGTGAGCGCGGTCGCTGGCATCTTGTGCCCGTGTGTGTATGTGTGTAGTACGTTCGCAACGGAACCCACACGGACTTCCTTCGCGACGACCCAACTTATATGTTTGCCTCGCCGACCATGCTGCATCATCCGTGCCGTACCGGGTTTGTGTGCGCACCCACGACCTTTCACTTTTGTGCTTGTCGTGCCTGTTCACTGAAGATCGACGTCGCGTCTGTACTGTTCTTCCGGTGATGAGCGTGGGTGTTTTATATGCGAGTGCATGAATGCTGGGACGTGGCAGTCAGATGATGGTTCCTTTGCTCCGGCATTGGCAAGCCAATCTGGACAGTATGAGAGGGTTGAATGTGGAGCACAGAATCAGATCAAACTGACAGTTCACTCGTTGAGAGCTCTCTTAATTTCGTCTTCATGTAGGTCAAGGTTTCGTTTTCAAATTTCGCGCCGAAGCTGCGGTACCTGAATTAATGTCAGTGTGAAGTCACGGGTTTTTCTTCTTTTTGTTGTTCAGACCTCATCGGCCCACCAAAATTTCCTGAAGTCTGCTGTGCTGAGTATCTCGCTCTCTGAGAACACAGCTTAATTGGCTTAATTCTTTATTATCCGCGTAAGAAGTCGTGTAGGCCCTGGCAGACGGCCGTCAAAATTTGTGACGTCGAGGGGAGTTGGTGCAGGAACGTCACGTAGGCGTCGCCACCTGCATCTACTTTTTGCACGTTTTCCCGCTTCCTTCGAGAACAGAGGTGTTCTTCGCGTTGTAAAAGGGAAAAAGCTTTTTTTTTTTTCCTTTTTATATTGGCACGAAGGGCCAGTGAGTGCTGTGGCCAATGTAAGGCTAAAAAGACGAAGATGCGTGGCAAAAAGAGCTGGGATCGTTGCAATAAGTCGTGGAAAACCGCGGGTTCGACTCCCATCCGCATTCCGACGGAGGCGATCGAAAGATAAAAAAACCGCATGAACACCGTACTTTCGACGATCCTGGAGGAATTCTAGCGGTCAAAATGATTCGCTTATAGCATCCCCTACAAAATCCGCTGTGCAGCTGAGTTTGAGGCATTTCGGGACATTGAAGCCCATAGATGGAAGTTTAATTTGGGCGCAACGATAAGTCGATATATGAAATAAAACGAACGCCGGTTGCACTTATGCATATCTCCACAGCATCGGCGTTGGCTGTGGTTCAACCATTTCAAACTGTCAGCAGAATGATAGTACCTGTATTGCAGCCCCGTATAGCACGTTCTGTTAAATAGAACCTGGCATTATTAAGTTGTCACCGGAGGCTCTATTACACACTCGACGGGCATAGCGTTTTTAGATGACCAGAATGCCACTGGTATTCAAAGAAACAGCGGTATATTGTCCCCACGTATTTGAGAGAAGCACTTCAGAACACAAGAGAGAAACAGGAAAAAGAGGCTGAGCCCCAACACTCACACGTGTGTACATTATACAACACCATTATACGCAGTTATGCGAGCTCACATGTTCAAACTTATCACTTCCCTCGTTCTCTGCATGCACGCGTCGTTACGCTCTCAGGAGCGTAACAGGAGCGGTGACGTTACGCCCCCCAGGTGCGTAACACCACCGCGTTACATCACGAGGTTCATATTGCGCTTTGTTTGTGCTGCCGAGCGCTATAATGACACCGTGGAAGCGCGCGTTGACCTCTCTCTGGGAGCGAAACCACGACTGGGACGTCCCGTAATGTGCCTCCTTGTGTCTTTTCAAGAGTTCGTCGCCGTCGTCTGCTTCGCGGGAACCTTGTCGTCTGCTCGCGCGCGCCTGCGCACTCGGTGGCACTGACTGACTGGGTGCCATTGTCTCTTTTATGCCCCTGACAATGGCAAATACTCCGGAGTTGTTCCAAAGGGGGGGGGGGGGGGGCGACCCTCTTTTGTCCAGGGTCAGCCTGCATGTCCAGAACCCCCTTGGTTGTGTGAGCACAGCGCACGCGGCTGTGCTGGATGGATGCCGCGCAAGCTATTTGCCTGCGTGCGTGCGCGCGTCGTGGTCGTTCCACTGCCTTTGTCGAAGAAACGACGATGCCTCGCGGAAGGCACCCAAGCGAGCACCCAGCAGCGTTGTTGTGTCCAGGAAACGATTAGGGGAGGACGCAAGGCATGTCTTTTCGGAGATTCTACTCTACGGAACAACGGGAAGCGAAAATGTAAATGGAACGTTAAAAACCAGCTACAGAGTTTTGAAAACGTTGTTGTAGAAAATAAAATAAGTGGAATGGAAAGAGGGAGGGGGGGGGGGGGGTGGCGTGCGCGCAGTGGACGACAACGATTATACAGTCGTCTGTTGTCTGCTTGAGAGGCAGACGACAAAGGAGTTCCGCAGGTCTAGCACAGAAGTTGAACAGTGCAACAGTTCTTGTGCCTTTCTTTTCTTGTTCATTTTTTCTATAGCCCATGCCTGTGGTTTCTTTATTGTTTTAATCGAGTGCCACCGCGGGGCCTCGGTTATTTACATTGCAATACGGAGAAACTGCTCGTGGGGCCATGCGGAATGTGTTCTGCTGCTGCATCCGGGGCTCTTGAGAGAGGTGCACGACTTTGTGCTTTTTTTCCCCGTCGAACGCTTTTGATACAAAATTGATGGATCTGCCGCAGCTGCAGCATTGAACTGCCAAGCCCGTGTGTGACTCATATGACGAAGTACATATTTATATATAAAAAAGAACAGTTTGAAGTAGGCACGAAATGTAGCTGCCTGAGAGTTCACCAACCACTGGAGAGAGCGTTGACGCCCGCTCTTGTAGCTTCAGCGGGGAGTGGGCGTGCGAGTGACTGTCGCGGCTTTTTGCTGTGTGCAGTAGAAGGAAGTGTTAATAGGGATTGCATTAGTGTAAACAAGCTGCAGCGGCGACCCGCAGGCGCCATATTTCCCGGACAAAGTTGACGTCCCCGACGGGACGCTGCGGGCGCGCGCATCAAGGCGGCCTTCTTCTCGCCTCACGTCTCGCCGTAGCCTGATGCTGCACGGGACAAGATTGATTAAACGCAGACGGCTTCGCGTGCCTGGAACACTCCTATTCGTTATGGACTGTTGCGCGCAACGGCGCCTTAGTTGAGCAAAAAGAAAAGAAATAAAAAACTACAGACAAAGCGCGAGTCCTGTAGTCAGTCAAGCGGCTGTCCCTACCCCGCGGTCGTCTGCTACACGCCGAAATGCGCGTCGTCGGCGTCGTCTGCTGTGTAGCTGTATAGCATGCCGCCGGCATGGTCGTCTGGCTCATCCGCCGTAGTGTTTCGAAGGGGAAACGGCCGTTGCAGCTATGGCGAGAGCGCGCGAAAAGCCAAAAATAGGCGGCGCTGACTTTGCCTCATTTGTTTCTGTTTTCACGCGCGCGTTTGCTTGTCTTTTATGTGCACGCTTCAGCTGCGCTGTGCTACGCATACGCACCTTTGAGCCAGGAACTGTGCGGAATGAAGATTTAAAATCCGTTTAGGCCTAACGAAGCCAGCTCAGTGCCGCGGCCGAGTTGCTAGGCCTAAGTTTCTGTTTTGAGGAGAAACGGACAAACAAGCGGAACAGTGGAAGTTTTTCAGGGAACGCGTTGTGTGTGTGTGTGTGTGTGTGTGTGTGTGTGTGTGTGTGTGTGTGTGTGTGTGTGTGTGTGCTGTAAGGAAAACGGCAGCGCTGTTCTACTACATTACAGTGCCTATAAACGACGTGAATAACCTGAAACTGTCGCTGTGCGGGAAGTTATTTACAGAATGAAACAAAGTGAGTCCCTGGACTGCGTTTTTCTTTCTTTTTTTGCGAGAGCGGTGTGTTCCGCATTAGCAGCCTCACTCGCGATATCTTTGAAGCTCCGTACCGGTTGACGAATAGGCGTGCAGTGTATACACTCCTGTCTCTTTGTAGGAAACAGCGCTAAAATAAGATTTCGCACTGATACTATATATATAGTAGGGTGCAACATAATAGTAAGTATAAGGTTTTGAAACTGCTGTTCGCCTGTCATTCAACCTTGCGAGAGAGTCATACCACCTGGTTTTCGTTCAAAGCGACAAGTACTCTCTGTCTGCTAATTAGGCACGCCAAAATTAAATGTTCGCCAAATTATGAAAATAAATATATATGTTTTACTGAGTACTTATTATTAGGATCCATGATAGAATTTTACGGAGCGCTCAAGTTTTCTATCACCAACGACAGATCACTTGTATCTGCATCGAAAAAAAAAATTTGACTATCCGGTCAGGAAAATTAGCGAGCATATATAGGGTGGTATATCTTTTATGACTCTGTGTGGGAAGGCGGCTGCTGTACAGGCGGAACTTGTATGTATTCTCAGGCTGTAACCGGTTATAATTCCTGTTATCGACTATATATAGTGCTTATGGCGCTTGAGTGCTGATTCGAAGGCCGCGGGATCGAATCCGGCCGCGGCTGCATGCATTTCGATAGAAGCGAAATGCTGAGGATCGTGCACTGTGCGATGTCAATGCACGTTAAAGAACCCCAGGTGGTCGAAATTTCGGGAGAGCTCCACTACGGCGTCTTGCATTATCATATCATGGTTTACCTTAAGCATGACACCATTACCTTAAGCACTATAGCTTTGATAGCGTTGATGTATGATACGGAGTATATAAGGTTTTATAAGTCAAAGCAAAGCCGACGCCCGGAGGGAGACAGTAGTGATACATCATGCATTAAACTATAGAAAACATTCGAAGAATCTTCTAGACGCTGTATATAGTGTACTGAGCAGCACGTGGCATACATCCAGCGTCGTGATGGCACGGTGTCCGAGGATCAAAAGTCATGTGTCAACTTCGCTCTCTTGGTTCGCACCGCGGCGCGGGATTACTCATCGTGTCGCCGTCGTGTTTCGACGAACAAGAGCCAAAACCGAGCTGACAGACGCAACAAACACCAAACATGCTGCGGTGACGATGACTCTTTCGGTGTGTCGAAGAGCGTGGATACCTTCGCAAACCTCGTTTATTATTTTTTTACTCCCTCGGTTCTTCCCTTCGGCGTATGTGAGTCAACGGTGTGACTCACGGCACCACTGACGTCTTCCCGTGCTCGCCCCTTTTTTTGTCCGTTCGCCAGGAAAGAGTTGCCCCCGTTTCGTCGGTGTTGCAGCGAAAGCGTCAACAGGCACGCGTTCTGGCGCCCGGTGGTGTGAATCGCTAGTGCAGGCACGTAATCGGTGGTGGTGTGTGCATCTCGAGGCCATTCAAGAAACCGCGTGCTCGTGCGAGGAGAAAGTATGTACGAGATGTCGTACAAGTATTGTGGTGTCCAATAAACAACGCGAACAGGGAGAGAATTGATTTATTTGTTTTACGTCGTGCTTTTCTGTCCCAAAACCACGATATGATTGAATTTGTTTCATTTATTTTCATTACTAGTATATCCTTCAGGATTTCCTTTCTTTACCCCTCTTCTGGAATGTCGCTGCTTTTCGTGTTAATTTTACGACTATGGGTTTTTCTGTATTGTTTAGCGCTTTTTCAGTATTTCTGTGTTACTCGACGTTATGTGATAATTGTGGATTTATCTGTACTGTCAGTGCATGTCTGACTGCCGTCTTGCTGGGACCTCGTCAAGCTCTAGCTTTTAGTGCCGTATATTCCTCCTTTCCGAAGGAAATAAAGTTTATTTATTTATTTATTTATTTATTTGAGAGGAAAGGAGTCGGGACTTCTTCAAGCTGCTTTATCTTTCAGTCCCGTACTTCTCTCCAAATGAAATAAGATTAATTGATTTATTGATTTATTCATTGATTGATATATTCATGAAAGACGCCGTAGCGGAAGTCTAGGGAAATTTCGACCACCTGGGTTTTTTTAACGTGAACTTGCATCTCGCACTACTCGGGCCTCGACATTTTTCTCACTCCATCGAAATGCAGCCGTCGAGGCCGGGATTCGATCCCGCGACCTTCGATTCAACAGCCGAGTGCCATAGCCACTAGACCACCGTGGCGGGGCGACTGGGAGAGGACAAGACAAGAGGGGGACTCCTTACTTTCTGTAATATACCTTTTAAAGGAGCCTTGCAACACTTTTGAACCGGAGGCAGAAAGCGCGGTGCCGCAGGTCTGTCGAGGATGGTCATGTGAACTTGTGAGCCTTGTTGTATTATTGCGCTGGATGCACCACGGAATTCGCAATTTCGGTTTCATACACAGCTGGAAAAGGCCTGTTCTTTTCGCAACAGATGACGTCACAGTGTACACTGACTGCGTCGTTTGAGGCGGAAATATAGCACTGGCGATCTTATGAACGCGGAAACATCTTCAGCACTGCCTTGTTTGTTCATTTTGTGTTCGACAAATAAGGAAAATGATTATGCCTTTCTTTAAAAACAGGGGGCGGGGGGGTTGGGGGGGGATGTCAGGCAGTGTAGTCGGTGATCCCTATGTCGTCATTAGTTCAAAGGAGATCAGGCGATTTCAAGCTGTATTTGAAATCAATCACAAGTTTCCTGGCGCGTGCAGTGCAATAATATTTAGCTCACATGTTAATCGAAGCATTGATGTCTGATTGGCAACGTCGAAAAGGTGTTGCAACGTACCTTCATGTAAAGGGTTTTGGTGCAGGAACCCCTACGTGCTAGGCGCCCCGTGTTTTTGCGTTCTTTTGTTGTTTCTCTACCCACAAAGGGATTGCGAAAGTATCCAAGACCGCGCATACGCAAAGCTGCTCGGCCATCTGGCAATAAATCTCCCTAGTGTGATGTATAATTAAGTCTAGTGTATTTTAACTTCACACCTTTCTGCTTAATGCGCTGAGAAGTATCGCGCAGTACGCTGAAGTATACTACTGGAAATACCAGCATTACGCTGAATACCAATTGCGTGTAATGCCTCTGAGCGTAACGTTTGTATTTCGAGTGGAATTGCAGCGTAATGCGCGACTGAGCGTTACTATCAAGCGTGATATATTTCAGCATCATACATTTAGCATCAGTACATTTCGCTGTAATGGCATTAAATGCCACACTTTTAAGTGCAGCGCGTGTAATTAAGCGTGAAGCCATTAAGACTCATGGGCGCATATTCTTGCAGCATCGCTCTTGGAGTGCTCATTTGCATGCCGAGCGATGCGGCATGACACGCGTACAATTTCTTTAAAAATTACTGTAGACAGCACGCTGTCAGTGTTTGCCGTGGAAGCAAATATTTCAGGGTTCAACTAGCGTGCAAATTTGCGAATTATATACAGATTCTACACAGAGTCCATGGATTATTGACTCAACGTCATGCAGTTCTCGCTCTGTGCACTTTACTCGCGTTGACGAGCCTTACAAAAAAGTCATATATGGCCACATCAAATATTGGGTATATGAGGATATATATGACTCGGCTCCGTATATGGTCATACTTGCACAATTCATGATGGAGCCATATATGTCAACTCTTGCCCTGTATTGTTATATACGTGTATCGGTCTATCACGATTTGGGCAAATATCGCCATATATATGGAGACCTGGCATATATATACACCTATATGCCCAATGTCTGATATGGCCATGTACGATATATTGCATATTTGTAAGGGCGTCTGCAACAATGTCGCGTAATATTATTACTGTGCACGAATTCGCCGTTATATTACGAACGCGAGAGGCAGCTACGTCCTGGAAACCACAAATGCATGGACAAATGTTCTCACTTTTTTCAGGCGCTTTTGAGCGACATACATCCTTGCTCAAATAAAGGAAAATATAATAATGAAATAAACCCAGAAAAACGAGAAAGAGAGCGAAAGAGAGATGTATACGAAAGGGAAATCGCTGTGTGATGCTTTGAACGAGCGTAACCAGAAGAAGCGAGGTCTCTTGTGTTCCATGAGCGGCGGCAGGAAAGCGTCCAGACATCAAAGCTAGCCGCTCTTTAAACGCAGCAAGTGCACAACAGCCCGAGGCGCGACCCGAAACGCGATGCTTCCGCCGACGTGCGAGTGACCTGCATGAATGCGGGCACCACGGAGGCGTGCATACTGTATATTTCACTAACTCGGTCCGCGCGGCGCGCGCGCGCACACACACACACACACACACACACACACACACACACACACACACACACACACACACACACACACACACACACACACACACACACACACATTTTTGGGCTGTTTGTCCCCAAGATGTAATTATTACAAGTTGTGAAAATTAGCTCCCGAAGGGAATGGAAAGTGCTAAGCAAAAAAAAAAAAGAACGGAGTGCCGCTCGGTGTTTGTGCCACTTCAAACAAAAAGAAAGTGGTTGATCCCTCTGTCACAGGAGCTGGTATAACACGAAAAGTGAAGCCTGTCTTCGCGAGGCTGTGTAATATTAGGTGAATCGAGGGTGAAAAGATGGGTTGGGCACTCTGGACATGTGAATGCGTTGCATGTAGACATCAGCGGCATATCGACGCTGCGCAGGAATCCTCGACAGCTGCGCACAAGCAAAAGTTCTGGAACTACTCACGTTTTTCGGAGACACTTCACTGCACGCGCCAGAGCTCTGCGTATACCTGCCATAAACTGGGAGCGTCCACAAACGGTGAAACCTTTCAGGCGAGACCGAACGGGTTGCCAGCGGATCGTTCTGTGAACATACACGGACCGCTGCAGCGAAAGGCGCATCATTTGCTTGTCGACGACCGTCTTTGCGTTCCTCAAGCAGAGCGCGTCGCGACGCAACTGGCTACCATATACGCCACACACAATGAATTATGTAGCGGCCTTGGTTGTACATTGCCCAAGCAACGCGCCGGCGGGACGCCGCTAACCTCCGCTGCGATAGAGGCACTGAGACTGCTTCCGAAGCGCTGTGTGTGATACTCGTGTTATACCCCTGGAATCAAGGTTTAAACAACTGACAGTGCAAACATTTCTAAAGCTCTACAATACACCACTCTCCCGTTCGCAGTCAATCTTCATTACTTCTCGCGATTCCTTTTTTTAGGAACCGATGGCGACGCTATCAATGGCCTCAGGTCGTTTTTGTCCAATCTATGATATCTGATATTCAAGTTTCTCTGCAGAACCCAACTCCCCTGAGGCCACACTCGTCCTTGAAGGATAATCTATATTTCGATCACATTTTCCCTAAAGATGCTAAGCTCCTTCCCCTGCGTATTCTTGAAGGATGCCTTCAGGATCATCTCGCCCAGTTTCCTGAACATTTTTTAATCGCTACGGATGCGATTAAAAGAGTGGAGAAGGCTGGAGTTGGTATATTTTCCTCCCAGTTGAACTGGTCGTCTGCACTCCGACTGCCCGATTTTACCCCTTTATTCCTAGCAGAAGTTCTGGCTATTGCATTGGCGATTAGGAAATTGAGCCTGTGCCAGATTAAAGTAATCATCATTACAGATGGTTTGTCTGTCTGTTCGCATGTAACATCTCCAAAGCAGTCGCCCTTACTGAAGATTTTCTCGACGCTTGTGCCGCCTTACATATCAGGGATTCGCTTGGTCTGGGTCCCTGGACACGCTGGCATTTTTGTGAATGAATCAGCTGACTCGCTGCTCGCTGGCAACGTCATCTTTAGATGGTCCAGTGTTAAATGTACTGCCGAATTTTTCGTTTATCTCAGCCGAGAGGTTGAGATAAACGCCATGCCATAAACTGCGTTTACCGTTAACAACAACAAATCTTTTATCTTTCCGTGCCTCTCAGGATGGTACAAGCCGTCATGCTGTTTTGTCAGCAACATAAATTTATCGAAGCCTCCGGAAACTGCTGTCGACCACAGGGTTTCGTTCCCAATGTTTCTTTTAGTAAATTCTAATTATTATTTTTAATTAGAACTTCTCCCTTCCTTTTTATTTTTTCTTAGATTTTGGCCTTGGCCTTTTAATTTTCCCGCTCTCTATATCATTACCTGTAGTGCGGTCAATCCCCCTCGTGGGTATGTGCCAACTATAGAGGCCACAACAACAACAACGACTCAAGAACAGCAGACGCTTCGCACGCACCAAAGGCATAAACACGGCGCCACTTTGAAAATGTCGCATCATGACTTTTTCGTTTGCTTCTATGATTGGCTGGCGGAGTAACACGGACGCGCGCGGTCCGTGGGCCCTTGTTGCCAGCTGCTGTTTTTTTTTAAGTTGCATCCTACTATAGGGGGCACCGATTAAGTCGCTTGAGGCAGAAGTAGCATTGGCTGATTTACAGATTTCGCGGAAGGATAGCGTGCCGTGCTTTATTTGCTCGTTTTTAATTAAACAAATAATGAAAATGTGCGTATCTCTCTTAAAGAGCAGCTGGAACAGTCAAGTCGGTGCTCCCCAGTGACGTCATTTGTTGAAAGAAGAGCGGGCGCTTTCCAGCTCTTCGCAGCTTGTTTTAAAGCAAACTGCGGCTTCCCTGAGTGCAATAATATTTTGTTCACGTGTTCATAGGAACCTGCGTGACTGATCGGCATCATTTTTCTTTTTACATTGCTGAAAAAGTGTTGACAGCCCTTTTAACAGTGAACTCCGTAATTGGCATAAGATGAACAAAAAGTAAATAATGATAGCTGACGTGTGTTCTACGAAGATAAAGTACATGGTTACAATGAACCGCTGAAACCTCATGGTGACGGTGGAACAACTTTCGAAGCCCTTGAACTCAAGCGCTGGAAGGCAGGTGCTCTGTTAAATTATTGTTATATATAGCAGTGACTTCTATAAAGAATATGTACTGCGGATATCTCTAGGATAAACCGCATATAGGTACTGATTTATGATTAAAAAGCGGTTCCTTGCCGCGACACATAACCGAGTGTGCAGGAATGTTTCATGTGTAAACGTTCGTCGAAATTGTCATTTTTGACTCGAACACGCCAACAAGACATGAATGACCGGATGGATGAATAGGCTAGTTGGTATTCCATTTTTGGTTTTTCGAAACTGTGTGTGTGTGTGTTGTTGTTATGTGGGTTTTAACGTCCCAAAACCAGCTCTGATTATGAGAGACGCCGTAGTGGAGGGCTCCGGAAATTTCGACCACCTGGGGTTCTTTAACGTGCACTGACATCGTACAGCACACGGGCCTCAACATTTCGCCTCCATCGAAATGCAGCCGCCGCAGCCGGGATTCGATCCCGCGACCCTCGGATCAGCAGCCGAGTACCATAGCCACTAGACCACCGCGGCGGGGCTGTGTGTGTGTGTGTGTGTGTGTGTGTGTGTGTGTGTGTGTGTGTGTGTGTGTGTGTGTGTGTGTGTGTTTTCTGCGTTCAGCGTCTTATCTTGCGTTCCTACTTTCGAAAAAAAAAAAACGAAAAAAATGATTGACCATTTTGCGTCGTCATATACTGTCTCTGGTTACGCACCAACTGGCCGCTCATCATTGGTCAATAGCGAAACATATATACTGCGCAAGAAGACATTGGACCAAGAAAGAGGACAAACAACAGCTGTTGAATAGAAGCTTGAGCATAGTTGGTATTGGTTCTTCTTAAAATGGGCGGAAGCGCTACACGAACACAGACAAAGAAGAAGACGCACAGGACTATATAGCACTGACGTCTTCCTTGGTCCAGTGCCTCCTTGCGCCACGTCGAAGAGGAATATGTACCAACTATCCCAATGTTCTTTTATTACTTATCAGCTCTGGTCCCGTGCGTCTTCTTTGTCTCTGGTCGTGTAGCGCTGCACCCACACCCACTTTAAGATGAACACCTCGTGAGACATACATTGTCAGGTGAAGAAGAAGAGGATGAACACCTGTTGTTTGTCGTCTTCCTTGGTCCAGTGTCTCCTTGCGCCACATTGAAGATGGATATGTACCAACTAGCCCAACGTTCTTTATTACTTTTTAATTGCGAAATGGGCTTGCCCTTAAGGCATAGTTTATGGTGTGTTGTTAAATGACACTGCTGCCGACCAGGCGGCACACTTTCCTCCTAATCCACATTCCCCATCCATTCCCCTCCCACCCCAACCCCTCACCTCCCTTTGCGCCCGTAAGAACTTTCTCCGGCAGGACACACGGGCTCTTTATTACTTACCAACGCATTCTTTTGAATTACAACCGCGCGCACGTCTTCGAAGCGCTCCTTTGCCACTGAGAAAAGGTCAGTAGGTTTACGGCTGCCAGACGGCACGCTTCTTGTAACTTTCTCGCGTCTTTCTTTCTTTCTTTTTTCTTAAGTAGACGACCACGTGCTGAAAGTCTTAACTCTGGCTGCAGTCTCGTCTCCGGTGCGTTCGGCCTGTTCCATCTTTATTATTAGTTTTGCGTCGCTTCCAGCGCCGCACCGTATAGTCGTCAGCATGCCGTCTGCTTCCCTTCTGGGTTTTCTTGGCTTCGGTCCTTGGTCCTCGTCGAATATCTTGGCACGTCTCGGCGTCTCCGTGACGCAGTCTGTGACGTGCGTGCTTCTTCCATTGCGTGTGGTCACCTCACCGCGGGCTTTCGAAGTGCTTCGCCAGCCGCTGCACCTAAATTTCTGCCCGTGGTGCTTTTCCAAAGTGTAGAGTTTATAACTCTAGTGGCTGTGGCTCCCGGCTGCTCATCCATAGGTCGCGGGTTCGAATCCCGGTTGCATTTGGATCGAAGTGAAATGTCGAGGCCCGTATATAATGTGTGCGAAGTCGGTCAAAATTTCCGGAGCCCTCCACTTCTGTGTCTCTTCGTATATCGTGGTTTTGGGATGCAAAACCCCAGAAACAAAATCAATCAACGCTGCATGCCTCTTGAAGACTTCTTTTTCTGCACCTGTCCTGTCTTTAGCTGGTTTTCTTCATCTTCGCTCATGGACTAACTGGCCCAACTTTCTTTCCTGTTCATCATCATTATCGTCGTCGTCATACAGAGCACTATAGTAACGTGTGCAGTTTTACGTACGAGCGCACTGCCTGCACATTTATGCAACTGTAAATTCTCGTTTCTGGGAGATCCCGTGCACTATTGAGCAATATGAAAAATGAGACGTCGTCCGGTTTCCAGCAGTGACTCTTGAAAACGCTTTTTGCTGTGTTTGTGTAATAATTTCTTGGGTTTTACGTGCCAAAACCACGACGTGATTATGAGAGGCGCCGTAGCGGTGGGCTCTGTAAACTTCGACCACCTTGGGTTCCGCATGGTCCACGGGCCTCTAGCATTACTGCCTCCATCGAAATGCAGCCGCCGCGGCCGAGATTCGATCCCTCGACCTTCGGATCAGCAGCCGAGCGCCAAAACCACTGTAGACCCTTTTCATAAACGTAAAGCTAGCTTCCCTGCGATGCAACTTGCCCTACTAATGGCGGCGTATGGCAGTCTTGCAAGCAGCGTGTACAGGCGCAGTTTGCTGGCGATTAGGCATGTAAAATGTCGACTCAGCTCTTCTGATAGAAACATGCACAAAAAACAAGCCTCAGCTTGTGCAACTTCAATTTTGACAGCATTTCAATCAAGACAGCTGTGCCCATTAGTAGGGCAAAAGTGCAATGCAGAGAAGCGCACTTGCGAATTCTGAAAATGGTCTATAGACTACCGTTGGGGGGCTTTTGATGTGTGGGTGTAGTGCTGCAGTATTTCGCTTGCGTAGCGTGTCTTCTTTACAAGGACACGTGCGCGATGTTTTCGATTATTGTCGGGCAGTGTACGTCAAATATACAGAGACATTTTGAAATAAATAGAGCGATAACGTATATGGTGGAAAGAATTTGATGCCGTTAAAGAAAGTCTACTTAATATCGTTGGTTTAAGGTGCGTACAATAGTTGTAGTTATATGCAGCGTCTCCAGGAATTGTGTTATGTATGTAGTAAGGAGGAGGCGATAAGCTATGGCTCTTTTTACCTGACTAGGTGCTGCACTGCAAAACCTGGGTACGCGGGTTCGAATCCCCGCGATAGAAGGACACTGGTGACGTCACGCAGGACGTATTTCCAACGGGCATATGCCTCCGTAAATAGAGACGAGGAACTTATTATGGCGTGTTACAGATGCGACGGGGGAACGGCGGAACGACGACCTTGACGCACACGAATGGAATGCGGTGCGCTATCGCCACCGATTTCGAGCCTCTCCGTCGAAGCGGCTTTCATTACGCCGCATTGAATGAGCGCTCGGTGCAAAGCCGGGATGCACGAGATAACGCACGCTGAGATGATGCGCTGTACCCTCGCAATCATTATGAGAGTGGACAGGCGAAATATGGCTGTCCACTTTCGTAATGATTTCACGATGGCTTTCTGAGGGGTCATCGTCGTAGGCAAGCGCAGGGTTCCCCATCGGGGGCAGAAGGGGCGCGCAGGGGGTGGAGGTTGCAGCGCCCCCCCTCCCCTCCTCCCCACCTCAGTGTAATAAGGTCAAAACGCAGTGCAATGTCAAGATATGGGGCAGATTTGACGCCTCCTTCCCTCGTCCTCCGCCTCCCATTCGTAACGCGTTGATTTCTCATTTACTAACGTAAGAACCAGTCCAATGTGTATTCTTAATTAAATGAATGATACAGTACACAAATACATATCTCCGAGACGAGATTAGATACATTTAAGCACGCATGAAGCTCTTGGCGTAGCAGAAATAAGCAAACACATCGGTTGGACATGCGGTACCTGCGTCGTTGCAAACTGCGCTTCTTCGCTCACTTTACATGTCACTCGTGTAATCTCTCACATTCCCTTTGTGTTGGGTCATCGCCCGTTTCTGCCGTGCTTTATGCTTCCGCAACGGTGCGCATCATTTGGCGTTCTTAATGCATTGCGCAGCAAGGTTTAATTTCGGAGTGCCCAGCTCTCTCATCTTCAGTGCGTATCGTTTCAGTCAAAAACTTCCGCACGGTGCGTGTTTTTCTTTCTTTCTTTCTTTCTTTCTTTCTTTCTTTTCTTTCTTCTTTCTTTCTTTCTTTCTTTCTTTCTTTCTTTCTTTCAACACGTCACAGACCGGAAAGCGCCTGCTCGGCAAAGTACGAAGTTGCTTTCCATGAATTGGTTGCGCCATTCATTTCGAAATTAAGTACGCGGTTACACGTTGAAGAAAAGCCGCGCCGTATGGCGGGCGACGTGGCGCTTTGATTTTGGCGATTCTAGCAAGTTCTTACGTATCTACCAGGATCGCACGTGATCCTCCCGTGACGGTGCTGTTGACGCCGTACCACGTGGTCAACCACGGTTAAAAGATGTTTTGGCACCTTTGCTCATTGTCGAACTCATATGGACGTTTGAGCTGTGCGAAAAAAAAAAGTAAGCATAAAAGGAACGACAGTCTGGACAGAGCACCAAATTAAGGCCGTTGAAAAGGTGTCTGACGTGTAATTAGCCTTGTTAGTGTTCCCGCTAACAGGAGCGTGAAAAGAACAGCGACCGAGCCGGGCCCTGGAAATTGGGGGATGACACACTCTTTCTCTCTCTCTCAAACACACACACACACACTCTCTCTCATACACCCACTCACCCTCTCTTACACATACCACACATACACACGCTCTGTTTCTTCCTCTTCTTTCATACACCCACTCACTCTCTCATACATTCTCACACAAACACACACACACACACACACACACACACACACACACACACACACACACACACACACACACACACACACACACACACACACACACACACAACAGACGTTCGCGCGCGCAGTGCGTTCCGTATAGCCAACCAACATTCATCCTTACAGAAGGGAATGCGCAGAGTGTGAGAATCGCGAGCTTTATGAGTTCACCCTAACCTTATTGCGTTTACTGGCCCGTGGAGCGGAACTCCCGGGAATCTCGCCACGGTCTCGCAGCTATATGGCAATAGCTCTCCCGCGAGACTATACCAAGAGAAGGTGAAGCGTCTGCGCGGACGAGATAGCGACAAAGAGGGAGCCCCATTACGCGTTAACCTTCAGCGAGCGCGTGATCGCGCGAAGAAAAGGCTGGTCGTGTGTGTGTGTGTGTGTGTGTGGCTTCTATAGCACGCTGCTCTGGGAAGGTGCGAGGCGTGCAGCAGCAGGTGGTTTATAGTCCCATTACGAGAAGGAGCTGCCTCGGCGTCGTCTCTCTCCGCGTTCCTTCCGAGGTTTGCGCTGCTTTTCAGTTTCATTTACGTTTTCTCTGCTTGCTCGTTTGATTCGTCGCCTTTTAATGAGAATTGGTTTGCCCGCCATGAAGCGAACGCCCTCTAGGTGCCATGAAATATGTCAAATAAGGACGTGCATGGCAGTGGCGCGAATAAATCAAATTCTTTCCTTCTTTCTTTCAGATTCATTTATTTATAGCTATACCTTATCAAACCAGTATTAGGTGAGTGGAAATGCTTCTACCACCAAGAACGCTTTATGGAAGTCATGAACAGATCGCTAAAAACGACTGAGAACAGGAAATGTCGCAGGAATCAACATTTCGACAAGCTCGGACTTTTCTTCGTCAGGACAGCTTGTCGCTCTCCTGACGAAGACAAGTCCACTTGTCGAAACGCTGGCTCCTGCGACGTTCTCTGTTCTCAATCGTTTTTAGGGATCTGTCCATCGATTCATGCCTCCATCTTCCCCTGAGCTTCTCTTCTAGTATAGAAGTCATGTTAGCCAGACTCCGAATAGGGCACACACATGTCACACACAGTTATCTACTCAAAAAAGAACCGCAGCCAACATGCTAAAAATGCCACTATCCACTAACAGTACTGCACATCCTTATTGGTTATCAACATATAGAAATACAGAGACAGAAACACTTCAACGATCTATATAAAATGCATGTCCCTTTACACCCAGCTGTCCTTTTGGGAGACGACGCTCTTGTCTCTTTTGCTAATGTAATGAGCTTTTTAAGAGAAACAGGTTTCTTAAACAAGCTTTGAAACAATTAAACAAGGTATCACTCTGAGGTTTTACGTTCATTGCACATATTTCGTGTCATTGTCATAATTTTATTGTGTACTCCTTTTTTTTTTTTTTTTGCGCATTGAGTGCGCTGGATTTTAGGCCCTTTTACAGCCACACGTAATCCAAGCCGTTCTCACTTATCACATCGCTGTGCAGATGCTATACGTCATTTTATCACATGTGGCTGGCGCAGCATAGCCGCAGTAGCTTTTGCGCCACTAAACCCAAACTAACTTATTTATATGCCCCGCCACGGTGGTCTAGTGGTTATGGCACTCGGCTGCTGATCCGAAGGTCGCGGGATCGAATTCCGGCCGCGGCGGCTGCATTTCGATGGAGGCGAAATGTTGAGGCCCGTGTGCTGTGCGACGTCAGTGCACGTTAAAGAACCCCAAGTTGTCGAAATTTCCGGAGACTCCACTACGGCGTCTCTCATAATCAGAGCTGGTTTTGGGACGTTAAACCCACAAATCAAATCAATATTTATTTAAAAATGCTATTCTGGGGGACAAGGCCAAAGGAGGTTGACAGCTGGGCTGTTTGGTAGTTTCTTCGCGCTGTTCGCTATAAGAATGCCTGACTAAGCCGTGCCACCCATAGTTCGATTATGATATTTGGAATTATTCGATTTCGCGTGCCATATACTTGCCACTTCCCTTTGAGAGGCCGTGGATGTACGCTACAGTCGCATAATGCGAGAGGTGATTGACCCTATATAACTATAAGGAGACTAATAACTCTGCTGCGCTCTTCGCTGCGGAAGGGTAATCAAGGCTTAAATTATGATTATGATGGTGGTAATGACTGTTCCTTAACGCGATGCCATGCATACTTGACTTCCTGCCGCCGCTTGCCGAGCTTGCCTTCTCTAGGGATCCACTCTGTTACCCTCAGTGACCTACGGTTATCTTGCCTTCGCATTATATCCCTTGCCCACGGTAAAGAAAAAAAGAAAAGAAAGGATGGGGCTCGTGACGTACATATAATAATAACTTCTGGGCTTTTGCGTCCCAAAACCACCTATGATTATGAGAGACGCCGTAGTGGAGTGTTCCGGAAATTTCGACCACCATGGGGTTCTTTAAACGTGCACTGACATCACACAATACACGGGCCTCGCGGATTCAACATTTCGCGTCCGTCGAAATGCAGTCGCCGCAGCCGGGATTCGATCCCTTGACTTGTGACGTCATCTCCTTTTGTCGCGGAATTCGAAGAGGAAACTTTGTGGAAATTTGCGGCAGTAGAGTTCCAGAACAAAAACTTTCATCGGTCTCAGTCACTTTGGTGTTTGATCTAACATTGCTTTCTGTTAATGCTATATAAGAACAGCTGCTTGTTATTTAAAAAGAAAAGAAGAAAGCTATCCGAAGGAAATCTGCTTTCGCATATAACGAATGCTGCGTTTTTTGTTATTGTCTTTTTCGTACAGCGAATTCATTCGTCAACTCGAATTGGATATCCGGCCCGCGTGGCATGCTGCTCGTCCGTACTGACATACGGACCACATCTCTGCAGTTGTTTGTTTGCCCTCGTATCCCTCTTTCTGTTAAATAAACCGAGAGATGGCGCGCGGTGGGTCTGAGAGGGGCGTCCGCAAGGCGCTGAAGAACGTCCGGGGTTGAGCCACTACTCGAGGTGTTTGTTTCGACGCCTTCGCCCACGTTGGCGATTTCCCTTCGCCGTCGTTCTTCTACACTCCGCTACGCGGCGCCTTTACTGTCTTTGTTTCTCTAGTATATACGTTGCAAGCACGTGCGGCGTTCCTTCACGCGCGGAGAGTCCGTTGTTTGTTGGCATTAGGCCGACGCCATGTGTGCGCGTGGTCTAGATAGAGTGCGCACACGTCTGCGAGAATGAACAGCGTTGCTTTGACGCCTTCTGCTTTACTTGGGGCCCCGAAAACGAAGCAGGAGGGGCAGGGGCGACGTGTGGATACGTTTACGCTTGTCTAGAAACTTCGTGGCTATAGCCTATCTTACGCGACCGTTTCAGTGCCGCCATCTTGGGACGTTAACGTTGCCGTTTTGTGTCTGCAGCATTTGTATATTAGTGATGCTGTACCATTGGCTAATATGCATGAAATCTACCTATTCATTGGACATGTTATCGCCTTGCCGGTTTGATGTAACGGCACACACCACTAGGAAATCGTTCATGTAACACCCCAATATGGCGCAGTAGACGAGTATTTTACAAAATCGTCAGTCGAGCAAAGCCGCGCGTCAAGAGCTCTTCAGAGAGAGAGGGAATGACAGGGAGGTTAACCAGAGGAGATCTCCGGTTGGCTACCTTGTACTGCGGAAAGGGGAGTGAAAGAGGGAAAGGAGAGAGAGTTGAGGGACACATCAACATCATCTGTCAGGGCACTGTCACAACCGGTCACAAAGTCCTGCTTCTAGGAGAAATCACAGCGATGCCCTATAACGAAGACGGAGCTCGCCAGGCTGGTTGCCATACGTCGGCAAGCTCACTCATGAGGCGACTCAATGCTATACTCTCACACCGCCCCGTGAGCCTGTCATTGAATCTGATTGATTGATTTGTGGGGTTTAACTTCCCAAAACCAGCTCTGATTATGAGAGACGCCGTAGCGGAGGTCTCCGGAAATTTCGACCACCTGGGGTTCTTTAACGTGCACTGACATCGCACAGCACACGGGCCTCAACATTCCGCCTCAATCGAAATGCAGCCGCCGCGGCCGGGATTCGATCCCGCGACCCCCGGATCAGCAGCCGTGTACCATAGCCACTAGACTACCGTGGTGTGTGACGAACTATGTGCACCGGAGTTCGTTAAAAAAGGGGTTCTGGGACTATATGTCGAGATATTTGATATGCCAAAAGAATTAAGGAAAATCACGTTGTTTACAGGCTTTATACAGTCGCGGTCATTGTTCCTTTTTCTTTCTTTTTTTTTCCTGACTCTTTCTTGGGTGGCGTCGTTACAATCTGTAGCGTCGCTTCCGCAACCCATCGACAACGGTTCGAGCTGTCGTAATAGTTCAGCTGGCTGTACCGACCGGTCATATCGCATTCGAGGCACGGGTGACCTCACTTCGACACGCAGTACCCATCCATCTGTGCGTATACACCTATCTGTACATACGTGGGCAGGACACATGGCGGAAGTAGATTACACGCAGCTTTGTCGTCTGATGCACGTACGGTTTCGGTAGCTGTGTGCGATGCCTTAGTTTCCGTCCGTTTCCTTTTCTTTTTCTTTTCTTTGCGGTTGGACTTTCATAGCCGATGCAAGCGAGCGCGTGCTATGGCGTAAAACCACGTTTTCAGCAAGGAGGTTTTAAAAAACCTTTAAACTTCTTTGGTTTTCATCCGCTTGCATGGCGCACGGTATAAATGTGAAATTAAAGGGCCTTCGATTTCAACATAGTCGCCGATGCGTAACTTGCAGACGCGAAATAAATATTTCGACTTACTTCGTTGCTGCAGCTGGGGCTTTTGCGATGGCTACGAAAAAAGACAATGGGTTATGATGCGAAGTTCATGTATCCCTTCCTTATTACCTTTTGTGTCAGGATCTTTTCTTGCTTAAAAAACTTTTAAGCGCCCGTGTGACAGGTGCTCAAGTTGTTCGGTAACACCGTTTTCCGTTACGAGGGACAGCTCTACAGACACGGTCGGCTACAGATTCGGGCTGGAGGCTACATCTCTAGCCCGGCCGTAGATGGTGGTGGCAAGACGCACTTGCTTCTGGTCTAGTTGGTGACTTAGCTTGATAAACATGTTCAGGTGCAAAAAGAAACGAGGAAGAGAGTAGAATAAAGGAAAGATACAGACGATCGCCAATTTGGTTTCAAGAACAGCTGGAAATCGCCCACTCTTCTTTCGATAATTTCCCCCGCCACGGTGCTCTAGTGGACATGGCACTCGCGGCTACAGATCCGAAGGTCGCGGGATCGAATCCCGGCCGCGACGGATGCATTTCGATGGAGGCGAAATGTTGAGGCCCGTGTATACTGTGCGATGTCAGTGCACGTTTAAGGAACCCCGGTTGGTCGAAATTTTCCGGCGCCCTCCACTACGGCGTCTCTCATAATCGCATCGTGGTTTTGGGACGTCAAACTCCAGAGATCAATCAATCTGATGGGCATTAAGAAGAAGGCGGGAGACTGTCGGCAACTCGGGAATGTAGAGTGTGCCAAGTTTCCCGTGATGCGCGCGGTGCACTCAGCCTCGCATCCTTTTGAACGACGTGCCTCGCTCTTGATAAGAGACGACAAATTCCTCACGTGTCTGGCGTGCTTAGCGTTCTGCGGCGGGACGACGATAGCGACAGTTTGACCTCGCGCTCCCAGCTGGCCGCTTAGCACAAAGGAAAAAAAAAATATTGACCGCGTATCTGCCTGCTTCGCTGCAAATGTCGTCGAAAGACGATAGTCTTCTGCCGGCCGTACTACGCTGCGTGAGATATGGACGCCATCTGGCAGCGCTGTCGGGAAACATAAGCTTGTGCAGAATCCCTGGGCAACTGCCAGGTGGCAGCACCAAATCGTCGGCAGAGGCCTTTTTCGTGCATAGCAGCTCGCATTTTTAGCGCAGCCTAAGAAACACTAGGGTCTTTATAATTACGTATCTATGTATTTTCTAGTAAAGGAACTCACCGCCTAATACTTACGCATTGATGTTGCGCCTCAGATATGCGTAATGTTTGCTTTTTGATCGACAATTTTCACAAGTATGAACGCAGCTACCAGTTCCAAGATGGCTGGGCGTTAGGCAAGTGCTTAAGCTTTGGCCGGGTGGCTGAATCGTGTGACAGACAGACAAGGAAACAGAAGGACCAAAATTTCTGCATTAGGTATCCCAAGAAAAACTATCGTCTTTAAAAAAAATGTGTAAAGGCAACGCTAATGCCAGTGCCCTATCGCTTGGTGTACTTTTGGTTCACTTAGGTGGATTATTGGTTGAGTGGGATTAACTTTACGTGGACTGTCTGTCTGTCTTTTTCTCTTTTCTTTCTTTCTTTCTTTCTTTCTTTCTTTTCTTTGCATTCTCCGTAAAACACAACCGTTTGCGCAGTCGCGCGGGTGCATTGCATGTAGGCGGGATTTCCGTGAAGCACGTGGGTTTTTCAAGAGACCAGGAATAAATGTAAAAACAAAAGAAAAAGTATAAACAGGAAAGACCAAGTTACATATACCCGAACGGCGCTGGATGGAACGGATGCAAAGAAAGATAAAAACAAACGAGAAAACAAAATTAAAGTCGAGGAAATGGTCTTGGCCGAGTCGCTGGTAATCGCGAGTGTTCGGCTTTGAAACGCGGGTTGATGTCAGTCCTTTCTCCGCTTGCTTTTCCTCGAAGAACGACGCGGTGCCTTTCGCGGGAAGGGACTTCGTCGTTGAGTATCTATAACGGGAACGTCAATTTGAGCCCGGCTGGTACCGGAAAAAAAATATAATAAGTGAAACGTATACGTCCGGACGTTATAGGTGCGTGAGTATAGTGATTTGGAGAAGCCTGAGCGCCGAGTTGGCTGGGTGGGCGTCTAATTGTGTGTGCCTTCTAGAGGAGTACTATATGCGGACGTTTTGGACGAAAGCTGTTTTGTCAAATACCGTCAGCGGAGAAAGAACTGTGAAAAAACGACGAACGAAAGAAATAGAGTATACACCCTATAAAGAGCATGCGCACACTTTTCCTTACCACAGTCCGTTATCATTAACTGTGCAGCCGTATAGTTTTATTGTCCTAAAGGTTTCCGTTTGTGCCATTTCAGCTCATTCCGTATGCTTCCTCACGAAGTCCATATGAACTCCGTATATCTCTCACATATTATAGGGCGTAGCATCTTAGGGTCCCGGGCTCTCGGCGTCTGTTTTCGTCACGGTAAATCAAGTTGTCGCACGATGGTAAAAAAAAAAAAAACAAGTGTATAATGAATAAAACCAGTTCTAAGTAAACCAACATGATATAAACTAATTTAAAATAAAGGAATAGTCAGGATTTAATTGCATCAATAACGTAAATTTGTTAAATTCGGTTGCGAAAATTGTGTGGGCCCATCCTGGAAGCGGTGCGGTCAGACAGTGTGTATACATTCGTGGCCCGATCCTGCGGGATCGGCCCACATGCGGACACGTGCGGACATATGTGCCACATATAGCCAAATATGCAATCTGGCCATACACGCATATATGGCTATATATGGTCATATATATGTATGGTATATCTGGCTATATATGGCTATATACGTACCATATATAGACAGATATGTATATCTGGCCATACACGCATATCTGGCTATATATGACTATATACGTGCCATATATAGTCAGATATGCGTATCTGGCCATACACGCATATCTGGGTATATATGGCACGTGTCCGTGTGTGGCCGTATGTTCCCAATACGTATCAGAGTCTTCCATGGCATTCCTTTTGTTGGTCTTTCATTGCTGTATATGTTTCTACCACGATTTGGGCAAATACGGCCGCATACGGGCACGTGCCATATATAGCCAAATATGCCCAATTCCTGATGTCGCCATATAGGGAATTTTTGTAAGGGAAGTGTGCGGTTAGTCGATTGAGGGCCAAAAGCGGATCCGCTTTTCCCTTCTGCGTATGCCGAGATTTTTTTCCTGCTTCTCTCTTTCTTTCCTTCTATCTTCCGTTCATCCTTTCTCTCTTTCTGTATTGTACTTCGCATGACCACTGCCATGCGACAGTGGGCCTCATCAAAATTTCTTGTTGGGCGAGTTGGTATATTCTTGAGACCTAAAGGCACCGGCGCAACCAGGCGACACAAGAATAGAGACAAGGACACACCGCGCTTGTGTGTCTGTGTCTCTCTTCTTGTGTCGTCTGGTTGCGCGGGTACCTTTGGGCCTCAACGGCGGGCTGAGGGGATTAATTGACTTGTGGGGTTTTACGTCCCAAAACCAGCTGTGATTATGAGAGACGCCGTAGTTGAGGACCCCGGAAATTTCGACCATGGGGTTCTTTAACGTGCACTGACATCCCACAGCACACGGGCCTCAACATTTCGCCTCCACCGAAATGCAGCCGCCGCGGCCGGGATTCGATCCCGCGACCCTCGGATCAGCAGCCGAGTACCGTAGCCAGTAGACCACCGTGGCGGGGCTGGGCTGAGGGGAAGAGTGTAGGTAGTGGGTTCAGAGCAAGAGAGCTAGGGTTCGGCTTTTCCTTCTTGTGTGACAGGCGCCAACAAAGGACACTGCGAAACACGAACCAGCTCCGCTGTTAAAATTAATCGGGAGTCACCCGCTATGCGGCGTGCCTTTGTAAGCGCATCGTGGTTCTTGCCCGTAAAACCCCGCGAATTGTGTGCCATCATGAAGGAACTTTATCGGCAAGAGCAAGGTTGAGAATGCTACCGTGCGATGGGGATTGGGAGAGGACACTGCACGCACACGGTCACTGTCGCGTCCTTATTTATTTATTTATTTATTTATTTATCTAAAAATACCCTCAGGGCCAATGGCATTACAAAGGGGAGTGGGGGAAATGGTCACATAACATTGCAGATGAGTCAAGAACACAAGAAATTACACAATGTTAGGGGAAAAACTAGATTACAAGTGGTTACGCAAATACAAGAGGCACAAAACCAGAATACATAGAACTGCTTATCAGTGGCAAAATATACATAATTCGGTGCATGAAAAAACTACATTTATTCAAGTGATCATGGTGCTGACTTAAACAAATGCTGACAAACAACAATGAAACGAACTTAGAAGAAAATGTTGCGTGATGTTTCTTTAAAGCGGTTAGTATCATTGACGGATGCAGCACTTTCAGGAAGGTGGCTCCACCCATCACTTGTGCGTGGTACAAATGAGTGAAAGACAGAGGAGCAGCATTTGCAAGATAGTATGCCAACTTTGTGTTGGTGATCAATGCGATATGATATGTATAGGATATGATGGTACTTATCGCTTGTGAAAACTAAAGTCATTTCTGTAGCTGCAGCGTTTGTTTTCCGTAAGCGTAATAGTTCGCGTCGTATCCCTGTATAGTGCAACGGTGCCGAGAGCGGCTGGCTGAGCGGATATCGTCGCGGCTTTGGCTGCATTCCAAGGAGTGCCCGTCGGCGCGGAACGCTGATTGACATCTAGTGTGCGTGACGGCGTTATGGATGATAACGGGGCTGTCGACTCGCGGCTGATTAGCCAAGCATGCGATGCCGGCATTGTGTACACGCGAACTGGGGAGAGAGTGCCTGAGTGAAAGCCAGCGCGAACTAACAGACGACGATGTCGGTGACGAAGAAGAAGAATAAGAAGGAGAAGGAAAAGAGACGACTGTAGTAGTGCGCTGTGTATTGCCCATAAAGGAAGGAGCCTGTACAATTACGCTGAACCCGGGTCCAGCGTGCTGAGCCAACACCTTCAGTGGAATACCCATGGCGAAAACTTGGAGGAGGTTTGTTCCACATGGAGGGACAGATTTTTCTGCTGTTGAATGAGTGCCGTTCCCGGATGCTCATGGGTGGACGGTTACAAACACGCATATACCCATGCACCAGTTCAAGCTGTCACCGGACATGCCATCAGCCGACGTCCTCGACCAAAGGACGCCGCCGCCAAGGAAAGGCAATCTCGAAACTGTCGTCACGGGGTGCGAGAACTTCGGGACCTCTCTTCTGGAGACGAAGTGTCGGTAACTGATGTCGAGCGCCGTGCCCTGGTTCTTAGCAGGGCGCAGAGTCCACGCTCGTACGTCATGGAAACTACCAGGCTTCCACCAAAATCACTTAACGCAACGTCACGTGGTATTGCATGATGCCTGACGAATTACGGCTAGTTTTAACAGTGTCGCTGCTAAAAGAACGTGAACATGGGTCCGAAAAGAAATCACACCGCTACTTTGCAGCACGTGCGACTCACATAAGAGGATGAACAAATCGCAAAGTACGATTTAAAACAGGGAATGTCGCGGGAGCCAACGTTTCGACAAGCGGACTTGTCTTCGTCAGGGCGGCAGTTTACTTTGCGATTTGTTCATCGATTCAAGCATCCATCTTCCCCTGAGCTTCTCTTCTAGTTTGGATTTCACATAAGAGGAGGAATTGCTAGCGTCGCGAAGGTCGGGTACGATTACCGTATACCCGGTCTGTCCCGATAAGGATCGTCCAGCGACGGCTATTAAGTGAAAATTTACTGAGCATGCCATGATCCAGCCATGCGATGCTTCGCGTCGTCTCAGGGGCACTGGAATCAACGCGTCCTCAATAGTCGCCACGGTAACGCGCGCTTGTGCCCGCCGGGTGGTCAGTCACCTACTTGCTCTGTCGCGTGCGACCCTTTTGTCCGCTCGTATCACGTGCAAACTCGCGCTGTATAGCATCAGCGCATGTGTGTACGTATACACAGTAGTACAGCGGGCATGTCCTTGCGCAACGCGGATGGCAATTACGCGGGCCCAGATGTAGGACGAGAGATCCCGTTTCTTTGTTTTCTTTCCTCGGCGGGGCATGCGTACTGAACGCCTGGGAACGGGGTGAGGATGGCTGCGTGGAAAAAACTAGGCAGGGCCGGAGAAGGAAATGGCAAAGTGCTGAGCATACCAAAATTTGCCGTAGGGGGATTACAAGAAGAAATGAAGCGGAGAGAGAAAAAAAAAATGGGGGGGTATAGGACAAACCCCGGGATCTAGGAAAACGTGGCTCTTGTTGACCTCGACATTGAAACAAGAACTAGGCGGACGAGGAAAATGACTGAGAAAGAAGATAGAAAGAATGGAGTGTATAACGTTTGATTTGATTGTCGTATATACAGCTCCTTGGTGTATGTACAGTCATCTAATCGAACTCTTCCTGGTCACGGCGGCCGAATTCCGATGGGAGCGAAATGCAAAAAGAAGAAGAACAACAACAAGAAGAAAAGCCACCAGGGGCGGGCCTGGGACCTCCTATATCGAAAACGCTTGGCCTCCGTTCGCATCATTTCTCGCAAATCGGGCCATATGCGCATGTCTAGCTATATGCTGCACGTGTCTGTGTGTGATCGTATTTTCCAAATACATGTCACTGTTACTCATGGCATTCTTCGCGTGGGTCTTTTATTGCCACATATGCCTCTATCACAATTTCCGCGAATACGGACACGAGCCATATATAGCTAGATATGCCCAATTCCTGATATCGCCATATATGGCATTTTTATAAGGGAGGCCTCTTGGGCCAATCAGGAGGGCAAACACGTGTTAGACGTGTCCTTCTGCGCCACGGCATGTGTCAGTGGTGGGTGTGGCAGTTATAGACCTATTCCACCGGGCCTACGTCACGAAGATGCGGTGGCGCTGTCGTCGGGAGTTTTGGTTTCGCATGGTAGGCATCCGCCGGCGCGCCTACCGTAGCAGCCGCTGCGTTTTCGCTGGTGCGGGCGCTTCTCACCGCCGTGAAATGAAGAAAAAAGTGTTCACCGATGACCTGCGCCGTGGGTTGGTAGCTCAGCAACGCACAATATATGTGCGATAGGTTTTTATCGGTTTCCTGCTTATGTCTGTCGTAAAGAAAGGGACGAACCTGTAATGCCGGCTGTTTGGCGCATCGGTTATGCGCCAAACATTTTCGTCACGACTAAGCATATGTGTAATTATTTAGCGTTAGTGCGGCTTGTTTCATTTGAGAGAAATAGCATTCTCACAAGTTTGCCAAGTGTAATGCTCGACACCAAATTTCTTGGCATAAACAAAGTGCGGGCACAGAGCGACGACGCTTACCGCAAAGCGCGCACGACGTTAGCTTAGCTCGATGCGTAGAAGTAATCGCGGTCGCCGTGTATTCTTGAAGTGGGGAAGCTACACACACGTCATACGAATTTCATTCACTCAAATGAAACAAATATATAAGAGCGTAATTCACGTAGCCGTGAGCGAAAGGCCGATTACAGCGACGCTTTTGCAAATTGCTTGCGGCTGCGATAGCATACACGCGAGAAGTGTCTTTGGCAATGCTGTAGTGGTTATGATGCGCTTTAAATATTTTTTTTTTCGATTGTCAGGCTGCTCGAATGAACTACACGCTTGAAATTTGCCGCGTCGTTACAGGACTTCACGCCTTCACGATCGGAACTGAGCGTATAGGCTGAGCCACAAGCCGCGATTATGCGCCTTGCTGGCGGTTAGTTGAGAGCCTTGTCCTTGGCACGTTATTGCTTTTTTGTGTGTGTGTGCGTTATCACAGCCGTGTTTACATAGGTTATAGCGTCACCAATATCGCATACGCTAGTACCTATTCCGTTACATTTGTTTTTGCGCAAGGATTTCCTGTAGGGGTTAGAGGCTTTAGGTCCGAAACAGTATTTTAGCTGAGGCAGCTTCAAGTCGCATTTAAACAAGTCTCGCTGTTGCAAGTGGTTCATTCTTGCGCTAGTTACCGAATTAAATCATACGCATGAAGCGATGCCGACATGATAGCTCGCGATCATTCGCATCATGTGGCAAGGTGCTTATCCTTTCAGTCAGTTTCTCACATCTTGTCATAGCTGGGCGTCGGCACATTCTTTTCTACATTCACTGAGTGCTTCCTGCAGAGCTAACGCAACTTCACCTCACGCGGCTGCCCCTCGCAAACTGTTGTAAACACGCCGTCGGCGCTCCGACGTCCCGTGCTCGGAGGCAGCTTGCGCACACGCTTCGCCGGCGGCGGTGGCGCGACCGTGCAGGGCCGGGGTAAGCGGTGGGCGGGGCCTCCGCGCCGCGACGTCGACACAAGCCCTGGTTATATCGCCGGTGCCTACCACTGTTTACCAACATGGAATAGGTCTATAGCGGAAGCCTTGGAAAGAGGAGGAAGTGCTGCCCCTAAATTGATTTGATTTTGATTTGATTTGTTTTATTTCTTTCTGGAGGGGCGGTTCACAGATTAGTGTCTAAACAATGGCGTTTCGTCTCGCTTCGCAAGAATTATGCGTTCGATGGCGTCGTACAGCCTTGGCTCTGCTGGACGGAACTAGTTAAACAGGATGTACTCCTGCATTCCCTTTTTCCCTTGCCCCCGCGGACGCTGAGTTGTGCACTCAAATAGGGTTGCAGCAAATGGCATCATCTTGTTAAATCAATAATAAACAATACAGACCACGCAAGCGCGTGCTACGCCGGATTAATGGTCGCGACCGCAGGCGTCTCGCCATCTTACGGTGCAGACGGCCATTTCAGCCAACGCCTCCTAGAAAACTTTTCTATAGGAGGCGCTGTTTAAGTGCGCACTCACGTGGTCCGTATCATTTTTATGGCCGACTGTAGATTGAGACGCAAACCATCATATACGTAACTGCATAATCAAGACGAAATATGCGCCCTGGAACAATATTTTTTACAAATGTGTGTTTGTGTGCAACCTAGCTACTTAATGCGTGCGTATAGTGTGCGCTACTCTGTTGCATGTGCATAGCGTGACGCCAGCTTTGGCTAACGTCGGCCAGAACTGGAAAATGTCTGGCTACTCTGTGTGTTATACAAATAACTCGTTGAGGATTGCACTGTGGCTTTTCTTCACTGCATTTTGATGCCTCGCACACTGCGACAGTTGTTATGGAATTCATGGCAATTATTATTATTATTATTATTATTATTATTATCTGTCCCTTCTCGTCATTTTCACGAATCAAGAAATTTATTTACAACATAATAGCCGGGGGCAGTCCCAGGCGAAAAGCGGCAACATGCACCTTGAAGGTAATTCTCCTTCTTGACCGTTATCATCATCTTCGTCTTCCTCCTCTTATTCAGCTGTCGCTATCCAGGCGTTTGTGAGAGCCTACCAAAATTAGAGGTCGGCCTGTACTCGAGTAAACGCGGCACTCGACAGTACGCACTGAGCACTTGACAGCTTATCAGGTGTTCTGAACTACGGCCGCAGCTCGTCAGTTTATGTTTGTTCTTGGTAAACCCTGATCACCGTGGCAGGCGCGCCTTCCGCGGTGTTCTTTCTCCATCAGTATAGAATGGATCGCCTCGGGCAAGTCTCTTTCGCTTGATTAGGTCCGGGTCCGCAATTGCCCCCGCTGCGGTGGCTCAAATTAGGTCGCTATCGCACAAGCGGGGGGATTCGGTAAACGGATCAGCGATTACGGCGAGGAAATGCCGCGTGTGGGGCACGCGCGAGCTAGCCGATTGAGGATGGCTTCGGGGGGCTTGAAAGCGGTACCGTACGCGTCCCTGCACGCGACTTACATACCTGTAGAAAATTGTTAGAGAGTTCTAGCAGTGCCAGCTTACCGTACGGCAATGACGGTAATGCCGTACAGTCATGGTCGCCACGCGGCTGTTTTAGTCGGAAAGACCTGCACTAATTGCTCGGTGAGTATGGAAACGTCGTCAGATGATAAAACTTGCTGGTAAAGCCTTCAGAAGCTCAATTTTCTACGTGCCTAGTACGACTGTACGACATTACCGTACTTACCGTACGGTAAGCCGCCGCTGCTAAAGCTCCCTATTATACAAGATGCTCGCCTTCAATATCATATAGTGTTCCAGCTATCACACAGGTATGTAAAAGAAAGGAGCAAAAGGGGCGGGGGGTGTCTGCTGTAATGGAGTTCAGAAATAGGAAGTATCAAAGGAACAAGCCATATATCAAAACGGGATCACGTTGCAGCTACAGGACGTAACCTTGAAAAGAACCTTTTCAATAGACCGCATTCAGCATTGTAACCTCGTAGAGGCCTTTCTGTCGCGTGTTCATCGAATAATCGAATGACTATAATATGTGTGGTTCGTAGTTTCCTTCTTAGGCTAATGTTATTTTTATCTGTGTCCGATCTAAATGTGTGTATGCTACCACTGCCAGGTCTACTTGCTCCGGCTAGTGTTTTCTAGTGTCAACTAAATTATGGCCAATGTTGGCGTAGTATGGCGTACGTTGGTTAGGGTTGCCGTAAGTTGAAGTAATGATGACAGCCAACGATGTTGGCTAATGTCGGCTGATGTTTTAACAGAAAGATCCTGTTCATTAGAGACCAATGTGTTGATGCGAAATCCCTCTAAAAAGCCCCTTCGCCATCTGTGAACGTTGAACAGTGAGCGACATGGGTGTTCCGCCACACTGTACCCAGTCGCGTGCTACCAACATTGGCTAACCAATATTGGTTAGTGTTGGCTGTATGATGGTTAAGCGATACACGGAAGAAGGCAAAAAGCTAGGGGAGGGCCTCACGTGACAATCTTGGAGCCCGGTCATAAAAAAAGTTTAAGTATAGAATTGTGAGAAATTGGGCCCGGGTCACGTGATAAGCAAGCGGTAGATTAATGTTCGGTCAAGTGGCGCTAAAAGTTACCGCTTCCAAACGACCTCGAGCGGTCCGGCGAGAAGCTGTCAGAGAAGGTTCGCGTGCTGAGGCTAGCGGATTCGCGTTACGCCGCCTCTGGTTTTCTTCTTTGTTTTGTTTTGCTTTTTCTCTCTCCTCTTTATGGAGTGAGAGGCGGTGTTGGCCAGCTGGTGTTGCCATGTGCTGGTTAAAAAATGATGCTGTCTGTCGACTAATCTGCGCTAACTGAGCCCGTCCAAAATACAAGGACGACGGCAACGTCTCCTTCATTGCATCAGCGCGATGGTGATCTTCCGCGTAGATAGATAAGCAACGCTGGAATTCGGGCTGGTGACATTTGTCCAAGAACTGCCTGACAATTGGCTTGGCCTGACTCATTCTTGACGGTGATTGCTGTGCTGCTAGCAGCATGGCGACACCGGCCTCTACTTGCACCTTATACATCCTGACTGCGGCCTCACGACGACCGAAGGCCATGTGTGACACTGCCTCCTTCCCCGTCTTGTTTCCTTCACTCGTCCCTGATGGCGTTCATTACATATACTGAGTCAAGGCGGAGGGAAGCAAAAGATGGGGGGAGAGGGGAGGGTGCCACATTACGGAGCGGCTTACGTATCCTCCGTCGTTGCTGCGCGCGTCCGGTGCCGTGGACATGCACGAAGAGGCAGGCGCGGCGCGGTGTACACAATGATCGCGCCTGCGTCATGCCTCGCTGCGCCACTTAAAGGGGGGCGCTACCGTCGCTTCCGCGAACTTACCTCCGCGGCCACGCCGGACGCACGCGTGGTCTCTCGCTTGCGTGCGTGTTGTGATCGGCCGAATTTCATGCCCGGCAGTTGGCGTACGCAGTTTCCTAATAGCGACATCTCCCTCTCTCTTTTTTTTTGTGTATCTTTTCATATTCCATGACACCTCCCCCATTTTATTGTCGTCTCGCTTTAAAAAAAGGAATTATACAGGTGCCAGCTGCTGCTCAGATAAAGACCGAGACTTGTATTCGAGTATAATGGAAATACGCATAATTAAAGAAAAAGTTAATTGCTACGATACCCTGCTGGCAATAGTACGCGCCCTTCAGTCGCCGTGTGGGACATGTCATTAGCGAATGCGGCAGCCTCTTGCCACACAAAAGGTTCTGTGAATTGGGCCGCCATAATTGTTTCTTCACTAAGGTGATGATGTAATGGCGAAATGTATAGTAGCTACGTCGACGCGAAATCAAATGTATAGATAGTGAAGTCCTCAAGCCGTCGTTGTTATTCAGATTCACTGAACATGAAATAAGAATACCAGCGATTTGCCGATAGATTCTGTGTACTCGTTGTGGACGAAGGCCAGGTAATACGCCTAGTCCGCGGCTGTCAGGCTAGGCTTTTGAAAGTTCCAAAGTGCACGAGCCCTAAAAACGCGTTCGCGCACTTCTTGCAGGACACCAACAAAGTTCATTCCATCCATTCATCCATCCAGTTCGCCGAGTGTATATAAAGAAGCACTTGTTTGTGGCCTAGTTGGTGACTTCGCTTGCTAAACATGTTCAGGCGCAAAAAGAAACGAGGAAAAGGGGAGAACCAGGGACAGATACATTGATTTCTGGGGTTTTACGTCCCCCAACCAGCTGTGATTATGAGAGACGCCGTAGTGGAGGGCTCCGGAAATTTCGACCACCTGGGGTTCTTTAACGTGCACTGACATCGCACAGCACACGGGCCTCAACATTTCGCCTCCACCGAAATGCAGCCGCCGCGGCCGGGATTCGATCCCGCGACCTTCGGATCTGCAGCCGAGTGCCATAACCACTAGACCACTGTGGCAGTGCATAGAAAAAGATAAAGAAAAAAAAGGAAGGAGGGAAGGAAAGAATATAGAGAGAAAGAAAAGCCCACTGCTACATGATAACGATTACGCGGAGGATAATATAGAAAGATACGAAGGAGGAAGCAGGAACTAAGGAAGGGAAAGAAAGAAAGAAAACTTTGAGGTTGCGCAAGAGAGAAAATCGAATACGCTTTTGCCCTCGACCCGCCACTCACACCTTTGTCCACAGCCCACTGCTGCGTGTTGGTGACAGCGAACATGTCACCCCTGTCGCTTACGTCACCGTTAACGTTAAAAGCACAGCTTCGCTTTTCCCACGGCATCCTCAACGTGGAACTCCCTTGCATTTTTGTCTTTGTGGCTTGTGAGAGCTCTATACCGTGCAACTTCAAACCCATCGTGCCAGTCTTACCCGAGCGGGAGAGGCAACGAATGAATGAATGAACGTCTATTTTTTGAGACGGTATCGCGGGGCAGGTCCCGCTTCTACCCTATAGGTGGGAGGTCTCAAAAAAAGAAAGAAAAAGAAAAAAGAAGCGGCGGTGACGAAGGTGTGAAAGTTGTGTGTTCAATCAGAAGCAAATCTATCTAAACCTACCTAAATCCACAGTGATTTAAAATTCAGCCACGGTTGTACAGTTACGATTGTACACAGCGTGTACTACATGGTTGTTTGCTTGCTTCGCAGAAAGAGACGTTTATTTATTTATTTATTTATTTATTTATTTATTTATTTATTTATTTATTTATTTATTTATTTATTTATTGTCCTAGAAATGTACATTAGACCTAGCAGAATTCAGCGACGCGCTACTCAATGCCTATTCAACAAACACCGTATTCCCGTCGTCTTTCTTGTGCTGTCTTTCGGTTTGCACTGAGCGGTTGCCGTGAGCGCTTGTCCCGCGTTAACCTCGTCCCCTGTTCTATTTTATTTTCCTTTTTTGCGCTATGGTTCTCAAGCAGGTAAGGTGATCATTTGTCGCCTGCCCGTTTCGAAAGGAATGTCACTGGCATTGCCATCATTACTCCCAATCACATCGCCGTTACTGTGCCAATATTAGTGATATTGGCACGATCAATGGTAAATTTCCAGTGGCACTTGCTATTAAATACCGATATCATTGCCATAGAGTAAGGTCGCCTTTGAATAGTTCACCGACTTCCCGACGTTTTCGTTGAGTTGCGTGGCGTGCTCGGCCTCTACATGAATGCGACTACTACGCGAGTGTCTACGGTGTGCGCACGCTCACGCAACTGACCGCGGCCGGTAGCTTCCCTCGTGCGCCGCATGTCTTCTGCTGGCCGCTCCGAGCGTGGCGATTCTCGTTGATGCTACGTCACGGCCGCGGGACTTTCTGATGCATACACCCCCCTCCCTCCCCCTTCCCATGCCCTACGTATTTCTCTCTCTCTCTCTGTCTCTCTCTGGACCCGACCACTGCTTGCTTGTGGGTTCCCACAATACTATATCTTCCGGCAGCGTTCGCTCATAAAACGAGTTCTGTCCCCCTTCCACCCCACCTCCTACAAACAGACACATCTGCTTGGCTTTGTGCTTACACGTTCCTTTCTTTGTTTATTCCTCGTTCTTCTTCATTTCAGCGTCGGTAGCGTTTGTCTCACGGCTTGCGACGTCTGTAGAAGGAACTGATAACCACGACGTGTCATGCTTTTTGTTCTGTTTGTCTGTCTGTGTGCGATGAACGCTTACCATAAGGCGCCGGGGCGTACAGGCCGTATGCGCGTGCGTACATCAAGGCCGGTGTACTAGTATCGTCATTTCAAGGAGCGCTTTGTCGTATTTGTTGTGTATTCCGACAGTTATTGACAGGGCGTGCAATGCTTCGGCGGTCATGTTGTAAGGGGAATACCGGGAGTGCTTTGCTTGTAGGGCGATGCAAGTGTCCATATTGAATGGAATCGCATCTTCCGGCACCGTATGCAGGAAGGGGACCGTTTGGACACGTTGTTCAGACAGCGCGGCAAGTTCAAGGCGTACAGGCGACAGCGACCGGTTTAACAGTACAGTGTTGGTTCGGGCGAACCACAGCTATCTTCTTAGTTGAGGCGGATCAGATGCAGATGAGAGGTATATGTGTATGTTCGGGATGCTTTTGTGTGGTTGCTCTCATAGGCTCCCAAAGACTTGCGGTCGCGCCTTCTGGAACAACCCGCTGAACTTGACGTGAGTATAACGTCAGAAAAGAGACAGGACAGACAGACAGACAGACAGAGCCATTCCACTCTGTTTAGGCGGATGAGCAGTGAAGCTATGGCATTATACCTGACACGATCGGCCAATGGGACGTAGGCTTGAACAATTGAGCAGTGCGCTACATGGCATGGTTGACAGCAACACAACTAGATTCGTTACGCCTTCGGTTCAGTCAGGACACTTTTCAATCACTCGAATCAAAACTTCACTCGTTTAGTTCATCTTCGATTAAAATCATTTCGCATTCAGTCCTCTTAATGCACCCCCGATTCACATAATTCTGACCTGGTTCACTACAGTCTCATTTTATTTTGGGTATGAGCCACTTCTACAGTCGCTGAACACCCTGCAGGATCGGTCCGCTTCCATGGAAATCGTATACGTAACAGATTCTTAACTAAAAGATTGGCCCCATATCTGCGTGCTTCGCTGCAAATGTCGTCGAAAGACGATAGTATTCTGCCGGCCCTAGTACGCTGCGTGGAATATGGACGCCATCTGGCAGCGCCGTCGGGAAACATGAGCTTGTGCAGAATCCCTGGGCAAATGCCAGGTGGCAGCACCAAATCATCGGCAGAGGCCTTTTTCGTGTATAGCGTCGCATTTTTAGCGCAGCCTAACAAACACTAGGGTCTTTATAATTACGTTACCTATGTATTTCTAGTAAAGGAACACACCACCTAATACTTACGTATTGACATTGCGCCTCAGATATGCGTAATACTTGCTTTTTGATCGACAGTGTTCACAAGTATGAACGCATCTGCCAGTTCAAGATGGCTGGGCGTTAGGCAAGTGCTTAAACTTTGGCCGGGTGGCTGAATCGTGTGACAGACTGACAAACAGAAAGACCAAAATTTCCGCTTTCAAGTATCCCAAGAAAGACTATCGTCTTTAATATAGCTGCCGCAGCCGTGTACTAGTGGGACACGCCATCTGTGCGACTGTAATCTTTACCGGAAACGCGCGTGGCGAGAGCCGAAGGGGAATCATACGCATACATATTTACTGACGTCACAGCCTCCATGATGGGCCCCAATTTTCTGTCGACGCAGCCACAGAATATACCGCATCCTAGCCGTTTACTGTAAGGAGACAACGGGTTATATAATTCCGTGCATCTGAGTTTCTTGAAAGTTCAGGTTATGTTCAGCTCAGCGCACTTTTCGCATTTTGATCCGAACGAAATGCAAACGCTTTTGTGGGGAATCAATCATACCTTTGGTCCCCCGGTTCGTTCACCACGGCAAGGAGTCGTTCTTTCTTTCTCCACCCTTTCGTTTCGTTCCACTTTAATTCATGTTCTACTTACGTCATCATTATAGTGAGCTTCATTTGAACACTAGATACCACGCTCCCGCTGTTTTCCTTGGCTTCATTATCTGTTTTCTTAATGCAATAATGCCTGACAACAACGACAACAGGAAAGCACCGTGACGAAATCGCCTTTTCTTGACACGGAAGCCGAAGGCTGTGTTAAGCCCATCCATTACGTTCAGTGTGCTCAAAAGAATGCAAGAATGAAAGAGTACACTACCTACCGTAGAGATCGCTATTAGATTTAGAGAATGCTGCGAATGAAAAATAACAAATAAGTAAATAAATAAATATAAAAAGCAACGATCGTTGCGTTTGCTGTATAAACGCACCCACAGCAAATGGCGCTCATACCGGTATAGGAGCATCCCCCCCCCCTTTTTTTTGGGGGGGGGGGAGGGGGGTGCAGAGTGCCCCTTTCCGTCGGGGCCGTGAATCGTGCACCTGCAGTGTTTGAAAAATGCCGCGCTACGCGCAACATCCAAGCCGCCGCGCCGACCTTGTAGTAACACTGCGAGTGTCTATAGTGTCCGCGAAAAAAAAAATAAAGAAAGAAAGAAAGAACGACAACATAACAGAACGTGGTGAGCACGCTGACCCGGCGGTAGCCACGCACAAGCCCGCGGCCGTGACACGGAATGCATTTCAAAATGGCAGAAGGCACAGCACGGCAGCAACAGCCGAATCGTCTGCCCTCTCGTCGGGCTCAATTACGACAGCCGTGCTTTGTGCGTAGCTGTACAACACTGTACATGTGGCCGTCTCTCTCTTTCCTCATTTCGTGTTCGTGCGTCGAGATGTCTTTTTGTCCGTTGTATAGATGTCTTTCTTTTGATTTGTTTTTGTTTCTTTAACCGTGGACGTGCACAGCTCGACGTAACCATTATTTCAACCCTCTGGCGTGTCTGTGCGATCGTGCCGCTCGTTTTGTTTGTATTTGAAGACGGCCGACTCATGGCCAGCCGCCGTCTCGGGCTGTAGTACACGGATGATTTGCCAGCATTGCGCATGCCGTGGTGTCGAGATAGCAAGGTCGTAACATATCGTATGAATAGAGTGATTGAATTCTGGGTTTTCACTTCCCCCCCAAAAAATTACACCATCTCCCGTTAAAGAGGACCATGATGCGATGCGAAGCAGCACAGGGGGTGCACACCGCGTTTGCATCGGTTTGACTAGGTGTCGCGTTTGCATCGGTTTGACGCTAGCAGACGCTGCCTGCGTCAGCGTTGTCTCTCGCGGGCGAGGGCGCGTTCTCGTTCTCGTTCCTTGCGAGCTGGTAAAGCGTTCATCGAAGAGCGTTTCCATTGTCAACGCGCGCCGTTCGGAGAGGAGGAATGCCGAGAGGAGAGGAGATGAGACAAGGAGAGGAGGGGAAGGAGGATGCGCATGCGCAGTGCGGGCGTGGACGCCGCACGGCGGTTGGAGGGAGGGACATCTAAAAAAAAACAGCGATATGGTTATGAGAGACGGGGTACTGGAGGTCTCGGGTAGTTTCAACCACCTGGGGTTCTTTAACATGCACTGACGTCGCACAGTACACGGCGCTCAACATTTCGCCTCCATAGAAATGCATCCGGCGCGGCGGGGATTCGATCCCGCGACCCTCGGATAGGAATGCCGTGGTTTTGGGGACGTAAAAATCCCATAAATCAATCATCCTTTCTCTTTAGGCTAGGACTGTGCTCGTGCACTGTAAGCGAACAATGCTCATCAGAGCCGCTAAATGTGCATGACCAAAAATGCTCCGCGCTGTTCTCTTTTTTTTTGGGGGGGGGGGGGGGGTTAAGAAGGATATGGTGTATTTGAATGGAGCAGCAGCAATTTCGTGAGGAAATATGTAGTATCGACCCCCCCCCCCCCTCTGTTTTCGAAATGACCACCGCTCAAAAATTTCCGGGTAGAACCCTGACGATAGGTATCTGTTTTACTAATAAATAAGTATGTTAATGTCTTCTCCTGTGTAGCTTCTCTACTCGCATTGTCGCACCAAATGTATCCCAAAGACGCGTGTCACCGACGAGGCGATGACGTGACGCGACGGACGAAGGGGAGTGCGTGAAGCCGGCTTTACCTCAAGGAGACTCGTATTGCGGATAAGCCTGCTTCGACGAAGCCTTTCTTCATAATGACTTGACATGCTTAGTCGCCAGGCTGTTTGTGTTGCCTTTTCCGCGGCCGGACATGCTGTCGTTTTGTGCTGTGCCTCCCTGCTTCTCTCTCTCCCTTTAGTTCCCCCACCTCCTCAGTGTATCGCTTGAGGTGTCCTCACTGAGAGACAGTTATCGGGCACTCTTCACCCTATTTTTCCTCACTTTTTAAAAGAATCTGTCTCTCTTTAGAACGAGCTTTAAAGCCTAATTTAGAAGTGACCGCGACACGGCGGTCTAGTGGCTATGGTATTCGACCGCTGATCCGAGGGTCGCGGGATCGAATCCCGGCCGCGGCGGCTGCATTTCGATGGAGGCGAAATGCTAGAGGCCCGTGTACTGTGCGATGTCGGTGTACGTTGAAGAACCCCAGGAGGTCGAAATTTCCGGAGCCCTCCACTACGGCGTCTTACATAATCATGACTGGTTTTGGGACGTAAAATCCCGGAAATCAAACCAATCGTTTGTAAGTGAAGGGATAAATTAAAGAATAAGCATAAAATAAATGAATAACATACAGACATTCACACAGCATGGAAATATCGTATGCGCTGAGATGGTGCTTAAGCGAAAATGACGCTAATTTCAGCAGCCCGTGAGCGGGCAACCCGGCGTCTGTGCCAGAATTCTGTGTTTCAGTAGATGGCTTTGTCTCTCTTTCTAGAGGCGGCCGCGCAGTTTTGTACAGTGGAATTCCTTTAGCTGGCCCGCGATTCGCGGTATAGCTGCCTGCAACCGTTCGTGCCCTTGGGTACGCAAGACCGCGAGGGATCAATTTAGCATAGCGCCTCGCCCGTGTAACGCGCAGTTGCGTCATACAGCGTCTAGTGTGACGTGTTCCGTAAGGCTCTGACAACTCTTCCCGTTTCACCACCACCGGCTCTGGCGAAATTCGAAAATTGGAGAACCCGGAACTGCTGACGAAACGCGCAACGGTGCAGTCATTTCCGCATTTTGCCACGCTTTGATCCGGGTCTTCTTCTTCTTCTTCATCATCATCATCATCATCAACAGCAGCAGCAGCATCGTCCTCTTCTTCTTCACGACCAACATCATCATCATGTTCTTCGTCTTTTTTACAGTCACCATCTTCTTGTTCTTCATCAACGTTATCATCATGTTCAACATCATCATCAACAAAAACATCATCGTCAACTCTTCTTCGACGTCACAGTTTGACGGGGCGCGGCAATGCCAGCTGTTCCAGCAGCTGTGGCGTCGCTGGTTGCCATAGCTACGGCGCGGCTCGCTTTTCGTGTTACGGACGTACAAATTACGGCTGGCTTAAACAGCTTCGCTGTTAAACAAAAAAGAAGGGGGGGGGGGGGGTTGGCGCTGGGTAAAATGAGAGCAACACTTTAGAAAATTGCAGAAGCAAAGCGATGCTTAGAGAAAGCCTCGGTCGAGCCTGGAGCGCTTCGAAGTTGCGCCGTCTTCGAGCTGAACTCGCGATGGGTCGAGCCAAAAAATACCGTGGCCTTTCTTGAGAGAGAGGGAGAGAGAGAGACGCTAGCATGCGTCGCGCTTTCGAAACACGCTCGCCTCGGTAAAGCTCGCAATATTTTGCGAAAGCCGCGGGAACGGGCGCCAACGCTGTCGGCGGACTTGAGGAGGGAGCTGGGTGGGAAGGACATCTGGCAGCGCGAAAGATTATAGGGCCAGGGGAAAAAAAAATGACCCAGCCGCAGCTTGCTGTCTCCGAGTACGCAAACGCGCAGTTTGATAGTCCGCCGCTTGCGCAACTGCGGGTGGCACGGAACTCACTACTGGCATATACATTGGACGACGGGCCTGTACGGTGCCCTGCCGTCTACCACGAAGGGGATTGGCAGCTGATGGGCCAGATTGGAATGGGAGCAGTAAGATGTTGAAAGATGCACGTGGTTTTGGAAAAGCTTTGACAGTGCAGTGATTGTACTATTATAGAGTATACTTCGTATTTGTGCGGCTCGGGTGTGGTTGATCGTAGTGAATAACAAACACAGCGCTAACACAAGCGACGCGAAGTTCTTGTTAGCGTCCTTCTTTGTCCCCTGTGTTAGCGTTGTGTTTTATTCTCTGTACTACAAACTGCCAGCACCGTAGCTGCGGTACGTTGTACAGGGCGTGCTCCTCAACTATACGGGTGCTGGCTTGATCGAAATCTAGCAAACTATAACGCCCATTGGTTGAATAAGAGAGCAATTTCAACTAAAGCCGCAGAAAGTCTCTGTTCTTCATTTCAACTTCACTTCTCTCGCTGTTGAAAGGATTGGGCGTTCCCCGAAGCGGCGCCCTGTTGCCTACGGCGCGTCTGTGAGCGCCTGGGTGGCCTGGGAGCAGTTCAGTTCTCTGACGTTAAGTCGCACGGAACTGCCAGCAACTCTGCCCCCCCCCCCCCCCTTCCTCCTCCATATACCACCCAGATTTTGAAATACGTCAGAACGTTGCATCCCGCCATCTCTGTCGTAACGCCCTCCGTCTACCAAACCGAGTTAGTCCGTCAACACGAGGAACAACATACCCACTTTTTGGTGGCAGCCACTTTTTATTTATTTATTTATTTATTTATTTATTTATTTATTTATTTATGAATACTGCAACCCAATGGGGATTTAGCAGAGTGGGGATGCATGCCATGAGTTTAACATGTTGGCATACATAAAAAAAGGAAGAAATACAGGCAAAGAAGGTGTACACTTTGGCAACTTGACACAGTGGTACACAGAAGAAAGCAAAGTATGTAAAAAGAAAAGAAGCATCATAACACCAAAATTTCACAAAAACATCACTCGAGGAATGTGGCAAAAAGGTTTAAGGATGGTTGTGACACAGCTTCGTTAGTTTGTTCCAATCTGTAATTGTAATTAAAATTAATCCTATACTGGTACACTGTCGAAATGTTTTGCTTTCAGGGAAGGGAGTGTCTACTCACGCCGTGTTGGATCCTAAACACAAGGGTCAAAGAGGGTGCCTAACGGAAGGAGGGGTGGGGAGCTCCATGTGTACACATAGACACCCATCGTTGCCGGTCTAGGTTCAGCGGCAGTGTCGGGGGTTGCTTGCGTAAAGACGGGAATCGTGCGTGTGTGTGCATGTGTGCGTTGCGTGCTTTCTTAACCGTCGCCCAGCGGCAAAGAAGCTGTCGCCGGCGCGCATTCTACCAGGGGGGTCGGTCGCACCCGGCGCTTCTATTTTCGAGCCGTCGCGCGGCAAGGCACTTTTTGCCGGCCGGCCAAGAGTTCGCCCTGCACGCATGCAGTCTCTTCGGGGAGGCCGGCCCGGCATCAGTGCGGCACCATGGGCGAGGTGCGTGGTGCCTGCGGTCCCGGATAGAGGTCGGCCGACTTTGAGCACCCCTCCCCCCCTCTTCGCAAACGGAGGCTGCGGATGAGAGATGTAGGAGCAGCACGTAATACCCCCCCCCCCCCCCCACACACACCACACACACACACATGCGTCGCGACACGAGCTTGCTCTTGAAAGACGACTGCACTTTCCCTTGAGAGAGCACCGTAACGGTGACACGGAAATGAGAGAATGTTTGTGGCCCGTTTTAATGTAAAGTGAAATGCCTAGCTCTCATCTGGATCTAGCTTTATGCTAGGGATCGAGGTGCTTCTCGTGCATTTCGGTTTTGTATCTTTCTGGCTTAATATAATTCAATTCAAATGTCAGCATATGTGGCCAGACTCACGTGAGTCGACTTCGCTGACCAAGGATTTCCCCAGGAATTGTAATTAGTTGGTGTGTTCTCGATGTTAAGTGGAGCTGTGAAGTGGCGGATATTTTGAATTTATTACAAATATTTTGCAAATTAAGGTAGTGTCTTTCGAAATATAAGGAGGTTGTAAACCCCCCCCCCCCCCCTTACCCTTCTACATTTAGGGGACGTGTACGGAAATCGCTGTTTATTGAATGAGCTCGATCATGCCCGCGGGATGCAACTTTGCATCCGAGTGAGTCCGGCCAAGTGAAGTTGCAGTAACTGTGAGTTCGGTTCAGTATAGGATTCTGCGTAGTGTGGGTGTGGCTGAGTACAACTTTGGTGAGTGTGAGGCGTGACTGTGTGGAATCCTGGTGAGTGTGAGTCCAGCTGAGCATATTCCTGTCGATTGGCGTCCGGCCGAGTAAAATAATCTTGGCGAGTATACCTGAGTCTGGCAGGGCATAATTGCTGGGAGTATAAGTCCCGCCGAGTATGATTTCGCTTAGTCTTGGTAATCTCGGTCGTGGAAAGATTACCAAGAAAACGGCGTTCTAGCAGGTATCTGCCCAATTCGCTCGGAGAAAATGTTTATTGCTTTTCACCACCAGTAATATAGCATAAAACACATGCCACGCTTTTTTAAAGTGTTCTTTCAAGGAAAGCGGGTGCTGATCCGAGGGTGCCAAGACATTGGCAAAATCTTGGTAATCGTGATCGCAGCTGAGTGGGGCATTGCTGAATGAAGTAGTACAGGCTTAGTAGAAACCTGGCGAGCGTCAGTCCGGCTGAGCATAATCTTTTGATTGTAAGTCGGGCTGAGCAGAATTTCCGGGAGTGTGAGTCCGGTTGAGAAGAATCTTGGTGATTGTGAGTGAGGCGGCTGAGTAGATCCTTGTTTAGTGGAGTGTACTGCAGCTGAGCAGAAACTTGACGAATATGAGTCTGGCTGAGCGTAACTTTCTCTGTGTAACAACAGAAGCGAAGTTACGGATGGAGTAAGTTTGATAGCAGACTAGCTGGTATTAAGTCGGTACGAGTTTAATTTCTCGGAGTGCGAGTCCAGCTTCTTGGCAAGTGTGGCTTGGCGAGTGTGACTCCAGCCGGTGAGCTGCTGGTGAGCTTAAGTCCAGCTGACTATGACTTGTGAGTGTAAGTCCGGCTGAGTAGAATTTTCGTGGTTGCCCCGCCACGGTGGTCTAGTGGTTATGGCACTCGGCTGCAGGTCCGAAGGTTGCGGGATCGAATCCCGACCGCGGCGGCTGCATCTCGGTAGAGGCGAAATGTTGGTGCCCGCGTGCTGTGCGATGCCAGTGCACGTTAAAGAACCCCAGGTGGTCGAAATTTTCGGAGACCTCCACTACGGCGTCTCTCATAATCAGAACTTGTTTTGGGACATTAAACCCCACAAATCAATCAATCATCAGAATTTCCGTGGTTAATTGTGAGTCTGGATGAGTGGAAAATGGGCGTGTGTGTATCTGGTTGAGTAGGGATCTTCAGTGGCTCTCAGTCCGACTGGGTAGGATTTTGACGACTGCGAGTCCAGCTGAGCAGGATTTTGGTGAGTGTGAGTTCGGCTGAGTAGGATTTTCAATACTTTTCGTCCGAGAATTCGTGCTTTACGTGTTCATGCTGACGAAATGCAATAATTGCGCACTTTTTTTGTAATGTACACAGTGTTAAGCATGCACTTCACGACTAGCCGCATGTTAAAGGCCGACTCCGGTGATTTTTCGACGTCAGTGGACCTCAATAAAATTCGCTGGATGCGTTTCTTGGTACACTCCCGTCATTTGTGCTAGATTACAGGCTCGAGATATGCGCAGATTGCTTATCAATTCAGTTTTACTGTTTACCTCAAACCGGCCCACCTGGCTTCCTACAATTTTTGGCCACGCTGTGTATTGACGTCATCATCGGCAAAGCGACAGAAGCGCGCCGGTACCGTACCATGGCCTCCGAGATCTGCGCGCGCCGCCAACCTTCGCGACATTACCGCCAGGGGAATGGCGCATGCGCTGTCGCACCATGCAAAAGGCGGGTTGACTAGTTTTGACGTCACTGCTGGGTTGCATTCCGGTTTGGCGCTTTTTTGCTCATTAAAATTATTTTCTCGTTTGCAGAGAACTTATACTATCAGAAGTGTGGCAGGAGCGCATCAGCAACACAGAATCGCCATCACCTTGGTATACGCTTAAAAAATGGCCGGAGTTGGCCTTTAAAGGGCAACTCCGGAGGTTTCTTTCACCATGTTCTGATATCGATGTTTTCGAATGATACCGATAGTCCTGTAACAGCCAGGATGGTTCAGTCTGCTGAGAAGCACACCAATAATTTTAAATAACCAAGTGAAATGCGTGTTCAAACCGAAACCGAAATGGGTAGACACTTCGTGCAGCATATACGATGACGTCACAGCCTACCCGCCATCAGAAATATGGAACTGGTGCCAGAAAAATGAGTGACGAGGTCATCCGACCATGTATTGAGTCATGCCAGCTTGTATGAACTTGCCAGCGACGATTTGAGCGCTGAAGTGTCGCCATTTTGCTTTTGAAGACACACAGCCTCGGGTTGGCAGCGTTGAAGGTGATGACGTCAAAAACACAGGGTGGCCCGCACGGTAATCCGCCAAAAAATTTTAAAATTCGTTTCCAGGAAAACTAAATGACTTGCGACCGCCTGGTTTGGCATATATCATTACAGTACCGACTGGAATACATGTTGAAAATTTCATTAAGATCAGTGGACATTGAAAAATCGCCGGAGTTGCCGTATAACGCCGACATCCTCCTCCCTGCCACGGTGTCCGGCAGTCTGCCTCGTGCAGGCCCACGATTGGTGCTTTCGCTGTAGATACAACGGAACACTTTTTCTGGGAAGTTTAAAACCTGCTAAGTGACGTCATCAAAAGTTGTTTGCTAGGAAGAAGTCGCCGCGGGATGGGATAGGTAATAAATCATGAGCACGCAAGCGGTAATAAACGCACGCCGCGGGACAATGGAGACGGATGAAGGTTTCGCGAACAAGTTAACAAGATTTATTTAGTAACCACGGTGGCACTAGAGAAACCGCTGGTCGTTTTACCTGGCTCTAGCCCAGCTCCTTGGGCAACTAAACCGAGAGTTTAAGGTTTTTGCTCGCCCAAAGCGGTGGGCGGACGCAAACAACAGGTCGTAAAGAAGAAAGTATAAGCTTTGACAGAGACAGAGCGAACTTTAATGAAAAAATATGGCTCAGTGACCTAAGCAGGGGCGGGGACTCAGTGATGGGGTCATAAACGAAAATTCGGCTTGTGCTACACCTATGCAGCACTTCAAGGCGAGCGTGGTCCGTATTTGTGTTGAGCTGTACCAGAGACAGAGCGAACGGCCGGACTCGACTCTCCTCTCCTCCGCGCGGAGGAGAGGAGAGTCGAGTCCGGCCGTGGCTGTACGTTAGGTAGTGCAATAAGCTATACATGAACTCGTACTTTTGAAGCGAAGAAAGTACACGTGTTCGCATTTGGGTCGACATTTCTCGAATTCGACACACACCGCTTGTATATATCTATTGGGCGAAGCTGTCTCTTATTTAGACAGTTTTGCCCAATAAACAGTTCGACTGCCAACTCCTTGAAGTCTACTGAGTTCTTTGTCGTCACGACCACGTGACAATATATATCCGAGAGGAAGTCAAGAAGTGAAGGCTGTTATGCAATTTCTCGGGTTTGCTAACGCTGCTAGTCAAATTGGTGTCTCCTGCAATACTTTTGTGTGACTTGTCACTCTTGCGTGATTCATTAGAGTGTAGGAGGTCGTTAAACGTGGTAGCTCCATTTTCTCTCTGCGCCGGAGGAAATGAAAGCACTGATTCGCTTTCTGTTTGCGGAAAGGTGTGAAAACCTGCGTAAATTTGTCGTACGCAGAGAATGGTATGGTGACAGTTCTTTACCGCGAAGCAATATCTGAGAACAGATAGGACGTTTCGAAAAAGGAAGAGCTTCATCACGTGACGAGGAAAGGTAGGGAACGCCATTGACGCCACCGTTGAGGGCGCGGCGAAAGAAAGTAGACGAATGACATGGGACGAAATCGCCAGTGCTTTACGTGTCAGTCATGGTTCAGCGTATTTCGTCTTACACGACGTTCTAAATTTTCGGAAAGTGTGTGCGAGGTGGGTCCCGAAAGAATTCTCAGCGCAGGATAAGGAACAAAGGTTGGACACCTCGCGTCAACATTTCACCCGTTATCGTCGCGAGGGAGACCGATCTTTGCAGCAAATTGTTGCTGTATAGATGAAACTTAGGTGCATCACCACACACCGAAAAGTAAGGCTGCGAGCATGGCTTGGAAACGCTCATTATCACCAGAATTCAAGAAATTAAACGTATCAGCTAGTAAGGTTATGCTAACACTATTGTGGGACATGGGAGGTGTGGTATCCGTTCATTTGACCCCAAGAGGTTGTTACCAAGAGGCCGTTACGAAGATGTTGGGGCGGTGTTGTGAGGGGGGTCCTGTATATAAATCCCTGGCTGAAGTTGTTGCTTGAATGGGGTTTGGTTATTCAAGCAGCAGGTCACGCAACGGTATAGCCCGTCGCTGTCGCGTGCATTATCACGCACGCATATTGGGTTTGATCTCTAACGCAAAACGACAACACAAGAAACACGACAGGACAAAGTGCCTTGGCCTGTCGTTTGTCTTGCGCTAAAAGAGTACCGTGTATCCAAAGCCACAAACTTGAAAGCATAACGACCAGGAATTTATCCAGAATTTCGATTATAAGGCGGGGGTATAACAAGTTTCATTGGTTATCATTGGTTATCTGGTGGAAAATTTGTTTCTTGGTGGTGGTGCGGTGTGAGGATCTAACTGAGGGAGGGGGGTATAAGTCTTTGAGAACGACATACGCAAGAATTGCCTCTGCAAGTGGCGTTGAAGTGCACCCGGCTGAAAAGCTGAAGGAGAAACGGGGGGGTTGTGTATAAACGCGGAGTGGGGCTGGGGGAGGGTGCTGTTACGTAAGAAAAGCATCACATCACGCAGAATGAGGATAGCCGGCTGTTACCGATCTCACACAAGCGCAGCGCACCGTCTATTATCTCCCCGCACTATCTCGAACGCTCGTCCTCTCTTCGTCACGACCGGATAACCTTATAAACAAAAAGGGCGTCGATTTCGTTCTCTCCTTTCCTGTGTTCGTTTGTTGCTGCGTGTGGGGCCGCGTTTGTCGCCCCAGACGCATTAAGAGGGGAGCGCGGTATACAGATTAGCCGTCTGGCGGCGCGCTGCTGCTTTCGTCATGCTTTCTCGTACGACGCGCACCATCCCGTGTTCCGATAACACAGGGACTGTCTTTGTTTTGCGCAGCTCGGCGGCGTTCTCTGTGCTCGGCTTCCGCGTCGGGCGACCCTTTCGTCGCACATCTGCGAGCTCTGCCTCTGTGCCTGTGTGCATGCGTGCGCTTGCGAGACTGTTTCTGTGCGCTCTTCAGAGAGAGAGAGAGAGAAACTATGTGTGTGTGAGAGAGAGAGACATGGGAGCAGAGGGGGGAGGCACTGTCGTTATGGGCAAGACCAAGTATGCTTGTCCACATCGCGTATACCATCGTTCGGTTTAGCGTTATCGCGACTGCACTTAATAGTTGACGGTGCTTTGCGTGTCAAAAACCACCTTTGATTATGAGGTATAGTGGGGAGGCTCCGCTGTAATTTTTTTTTATCACCTGGGGTTCGTTAACGTGCGTCTACAACCTAAGTACACGGGGAGGTGTTTTTCCTTGCATTTCGCACCCATATAGATGCGGCCGCCGTGTCCGCGATTCGACCCCACGACCTCGAGCTTCGCAAGGCGGAACCTATAGCCGCGAAGTCACCACGGCGGGTAGCGATAGAGCCTACATTCTAAGCACGGTTTCGCCGTCGGCGTCATGTTCCGTATTAGTACGGTGCTAATTTCGTGCGGCACGTGTCTGCCCGTGATGTCGTTTTCGTTTTTCTATTTCTTTCTCTTTTGTATACTGCCATCAAACGCTTCACTAATGTGCTTGTTAAAGGGCAACTCCGGCGTTTTTTTATTCACCATGTTCTGATATCGATGTTTTCCAATTATACTGATAGTCATGTGGTTCAGTCTGCTCGGCAACGCACCAATAACTTTAAATAAGCAACTGAAAGTGGTCTTCAAACCGAAACGGGTAGACGCTTCGTGGAGCGTGTGCAGTGACGTCACAACCTTCCCGTCACCAGAAATATGGAACTGGCGCCAAAGAAATGCCACTGGCGAGGCCATCCGACGATAAATTGAGTTATGCCAGCTTTTCATATCTTGAAAGCGACGATTTGAGCGCTGATGTATCGCCGCTTTGCTTTTCAAGGCCCGCTGGCTCGGGTAGGCAGCGCGGAGGTGATGACGTGAAAAACACAGGGTGGCCCGAGTGAGAATCCGCTAAAGAAATTTTAAAATTCATTTACGGGAAATGATCCTACATCCGCCTGACGGCATATATTATTACAGTTCCGAGGAGAATATATATACTGAAAATTTTATTGAGATCAGTGGACATTTCGCCGGAGTTGCCCTTTAAATGCATGCATAACATGATACGAATGGAGGTTAAACAAGGCCGAAAGAAGGAAAAGGAGGAGAGCAGTGTACTAGTTGCTAGATTGGAATGCGCGATACTCGGCGTCCTACAATTGTACATTGTTTTTGGCCGTGACTACGTGCCTTTCTCACGCGCGAGCCTCGAGGTGCGGGCTTATGTGGATAGCGCCATTTGTGGCCTTTAAGCTCAATAGAACGCAAACGCAGTATTTATTTATTTATTTGTTTGTTTGTTTGTTTTAAAGTACCTTACATGGCCACATGGGCATTGAGTAAGGGGGGCTTGACAGAAATTGTATAAACCAAAGGTATAGACAAACTTAAACGACGTAAGCAAAAAGGTAAGTAAGAAGCACAGCATGTTAAACGAACAAGTAATACAAAAAATGCTATAAAAGGTGAATAATACAAGAACGCTGCACAGAAGCTAACATCAAAAAGTGAAATACAAGTTACATATAGTGTAATATAGCGCATAATAAATTACACAGAAAATACACGTGATACAATCGACTTAGCTGTGCCTCGTTCAAGCGCGAACGTAAGAAAAAAGAAGAGAGCTTTGTATTCGTTTTCTTTTTGTCATTAAATCACTCAATCATAACTGTTGGAGGTCTTATGTTCCAAAGCCACGATGTGATTACGAGGCACGCTGTTGTGGAGGCTCCGGAAATTTAGACCGCCCGCTGGTTTTTAACGAGCACTGGTTAACGCGCAGTAGACTGGCGATTACACGTACGCCTCCATCCGCCGCTACCGGGATCGAACCTGCGTCTTTCGGATCAGCATGCAGCCGGACACCGCAACCACTGTGCCGCCATGGCTACCGTGGCGGCTGAGCGGTGACGTCACGACTCGTCTGTCACAATGGCGGCATACAGTGGCATCATAATAACGTCATCACATGACGCCAGGTGGTTACATCATGTGGTGTTATTAGGAACGACGGGGTGAAAGTATAAGCTTCGGAATAGTCATATTTAGACCTGTAGTTCTTTAGCATTCAATGCACCTCTGTCTTTTTTATTTTTACCACGAAAATGTTTTATGCCGGGGTCCACCACGGCTTTACTACGTCACTATACGTCATCACCGTAACGGATATGATGCACTAAGATTTGCATAAACCATGACAAGAAGCAAGCAGAAAATTTTGTACTAACGCGGCCGGGATCGAACCCACCATCGCTCGAACCGCGACGAAAGGTGCCCGCCGCGCTACCGACTGAGCTATCCTTGGCTACGTTAGAAGGTGCACGAACGCGCCTTATAACCCTTCATTTAAACCTTCTCCATATTTCTCCTTATCGTCGTGCTCTCCGTTGGCTGGGGCCGCGCCGCCAGCTAGAAGCGGTATAGCGAACTATCGTCATAGCACAAAAGAACCCCTATAGTTCGGCCTGGGTAGGGTAGTGTCAGCGCTCTCGCTTAGGCTACCGTACCCCGAAAGCGCAGCTCGGTGCAGTTCAATCATTTCACTTTCGTGTTATACCGATCCCTATATCAGGGGGATCAGCCACATTTTCTTTTTAGGGGCGAAGCTCCTTATGCCGTGGGTCTGTCCATCCTCCGTTTGTAGTAGCCACCTCTAGTTCGATAAGTGCTCACTAGACGGCTTGATGGCGCTGCGGTGCTCGCTTCATTCAGATGTATGGGAACGCGTAGTATGGAAGTCCGTCCGTCCGTCTGTCTGTCCGTCCGTCTGTCTGTCGGTCCGTCCGAGCGCTGCGGTGCTGCTTAGCTAGTACGTGAATTGATCAATAGATGGCGCGGAGGCGCTCGCTGCGTGCTCTAGTGTGATAGGAGAGCGCTAGATGGCGACACACAGTGTTTGTCACGTCTTTGATGATCTACTGGGCAAGATTCACGGTTTTTACCGATGAACATCCGGAGCTTCGCCCACTCATCATCATTCACTCCGTGGATATGCGTGGATTTTTTGCCTTGCTCGCCAATCATCTCAGTGCGCGCAGCCAAAGTGACATTCTCTGTGCTTTGGTTTCGTTTCAGGTGGCGATCAAGACGATCAAGAAGTCCAAAATAGAGACGGAACAGGACTCCCTGAGGATCAGGAGAGAAATCCAGATCATGTCCTCCATACAGCACCCGTACATCATCCACATATACGAAGGTGAGTGCGCGGGGCTTTGCAATGTATAAGGTCCACCAGCGTCTCACCGCAGCAATGCATATAGGCGTGGGAGTGCGTAGCCGCGTCTGGGATCCTTAATTTGAGTTCATATACTGTAAACTAGCGTCCCTGCAATGCAGCTTGCCCTACTAATGGCGACAGCTGTCCTTATTTAAGTGCTGTCAAAATTCAAGTTGCACATGCTTCTGCCCGTTTTTTTTTTTGGGGGGGGGGGGGATGTTTGTATCAGAAGGGCTGCGTCGACATTTTACATGCCCTATCGCGAGCACATTGCGCTTGCACACGCTGTTTGCCGGATTGCCAATGCCGCCATTAGTAGGGCAAGCTGCATTGCAGGGAAGCTAGCTTTACAGTATATGAAAGGGGTCTATATAGGCTGGCGAAACCCGGCCCTTCACATCTATGGAGCCCATCTCGAAAGAAGAGCTCCGCTTTCACAAACTGCCTAATTTATTTGCAGAGAAACGTGTGTGTCGACCGTTCCTGTGCAAGGCCGTTACACAGGAAGTGTTGTTCATTTGCCCATGGTAGGCGCGCACGTAATTTTTCTGGCACCCTTCCCGCATGATGGGAAGGGTGCGGCGTCATCGCATATGCTGTACGAAGCGTCAACCCGTTTCGGTTTGAACATGCCTTTCAGTCGGTTATTTAAAATTATTGGCACGTTTCCGAGCAGACTGAACCATCCTGGCTGCTACAGGACTATCAGTATTATTGGAAAGCATCGATGTCAGAACATGGTAAAAAAATTACTTCATCTCCCGCTAAAGGAAACCATGTGTGGATGCGAACAGCTGGGACATGGTTAGCTTGAGCGGGAGACGGTGTAATTTTATTGGGAGGACGAATGAGAATGTATAAGAGAATAGAGAGAACGCTGTGGTTGCGTGATGGCCCGAGCGCTCATCGCGGCGCTACACAGGAGAGAGAATGAGGCGCGCGCGCTCCGTCATTTTCATACCGCGGAACTACCGTGGCGCCCTCAGCGGAGTACGCAGCTGTCACACCACCTGTCGTGCACGCCGCTTCCTAGAGTAGAGGATTCCTAGAGGAGAGAGACGGGAGCGTAGGAGAGGAGAGGGGGAGGGACGCGCATGCGCAGTGGTGGGGGCGGGTGGACGCCGCGGGAGGGAGGGAGGGACAAAGCACCCGCCATAAGCTGCTTCGCATCCAAAATATTGAAATATTAAAACATGGAGCGTGACGCTCCATGTTTTTGTATGAGGTGGAGTTGTACTAAGCCTGCAGCAGCCATCCCCTTAACAGGACCCCTCGAGAGTAACGATTCCCAGGGACGCGTCACTGTAGGACCGGTGCCTTGAGTGAGCCTCAGTGCATCGGCCAACCAACTGACCGTACTCGGCCAACCCGCCGCCGGATATATCTAAGCACGGACAGCCCCAACGCCGTTACACGCTACGACTTCTCTACCGTCTGAGCCACATCGTTTCGAAGCCGGAAGGTCAACGCACCAGGCGAACAGTCAAGGCCCAAACGTGAGTTGCGAACAACCTGGACGCATATCAACTCCACCCGGACCGCGTGCATGTTTGGAAAGCCCTCAACTATTCAGGATTAGGTCTAACCAATTGCACACTGTCCTCCCATCGCCGTGCCACTACGATCGTACAATCGACACTGCTCGCAGTGAAGATGCAACGACTCTGGTGATGTGTATGGAGTTCAAAGACATTTACGTATGTCCACTTACAAGTGCTGCCAATGGCACAAGCCAGCCGATCGCCATGTAGGGAACACTGTGCCTACTGATGGTTGACCAAGCAATAGGCTTTGTACTTCGTAGCGACAAGTTTGTGCTTCTTAGTGACAGGCGCACACTGAAAAGCGTTCAGCGTCTATTGTTGGTCTACCACATATATGTCTGTAGAAGTGCAGCAACGCTTCCGTATGGTCTTCCAATGGTGCGTCTGCGATGCAAGGGAAAAAAATTACAGCATATCCACGGAGTGAATGATGATGAGTGGGCGAAGCTCGGGAGGTTCATCATAGATCGTGCCGAGTTCCGAATTAACTTAGTTAACGCGCACGGTACGAATCCTCTATGGTTCAACTATGCACAAGTGAAATCTCCCACCGGCACTTCATTGCAAGTCAAGATCCAGTGCCTACATATATATATATATATATATATATATATATATATATATATATATATATGGGTGGCCGGTGAACGGTTCTCCAACGCGAGCAGTCGGTATTTCTCAATCAAGAAACTCCCTAGGAGACGCTGCCTGAGCCAATGTTGTCTCTCGCGGGTGAGGGCGCGTTCGCCTTCTTTGTGAGCTGGTAGAGCGTTCATCTAGGAAAGAGCATTTCCATAGTCAACGCGCGCCTTTCGCTCTCTCTCTCTCTCACAAGACAAGATGGAAGATTGAGAGAGAGAGAGGCACGCTCCGGGAGAGAGAGAGGCACGCGCCGAGGGCGAGCGCGTGCCTCCCGGCACGCCGGTGAACTCTGGACAGCCTTCCGGAGGGTTGACGCCGTCTGCAGACGCCACGCACGCAGACGCAGAAGCCAGGGCTGGGTGAGCATATGCGCCTCCATCAACCACTCACACGATGGCACCCGTGCCTGGCGACTCCTGTCATGCCTGCTACAAGTTCCCCGCGCATCCAACCAGGTGCTGTCCGTGGCCATCTACCTCGGTATCCAGGAAGCGGCCCTAAGTGAGCTCCTGGCTGACCGTTTCGCTGCCAGGAACACCACTCAACTGGCAACCACACCATCGTCTGCTGCCCTTCCATTGCCAGCCTCTTGCCACCATCCAGGGTGGGTGGTTGCGAAAATCCAGGAATTGTGCAACGAGCCAATCAGGATGCATGAACTGGAAGCTGCCCTCAAGGGTTCGAAGCGACGCAGTGCACCAGGAGCTGATGGTATCACCTTCCAGATGCTCCGCAACTTGGAGGAAGGAGGCCGTCAACAACTCCTGGAGCTCTACAACGATGTCTGGAGCACTAGCGAGCTGCCGGAGACCTGGCGTACAGCAGTGGTTGCTCCGCTGCTGAAACCTCGGAAACCCTCCACGGCCCTCTCTTCGTACAGGCCGGTCTCCCTCACATCTGCTGTCTGCAAAGTGCTGGAGAAGGTGGTCCTGGCAAGGCTTGAATGGGTGGCCGACGAGCTGCACTACTTCCCGGAACAGCAAACGGGCTTCCGACGGCATCGTTGCACGGCGGACTCCATTGCCGACGTCGTTGCCACCCTGGAGGACGCCAGGAGCTGTGGGGACGTGGCCATGCTGCTGCTGCTAGACGTGGAGAGCGCCTTCGATGGACTGCCTCACGCGACCATCCTGGCGGCCTTGGATCGTCTCGGCATCAGCGGTTGCCTCCGAGGCTTTGTGAACGCCTTCCTGTCAGGGAGAACCTTCTGCGTCCGTGTTGGAAAGGAGACGAGTCAACCAAGGACCATCACCGCTGGTGTCCCACAGGGCTCTGTGCTCAGCCCCTTCCTTTTCAACATGGTACTTGCGGGACTTCCAGCTTCCCTCCCGGCAGATACCAGGTTCCCCGCCCACTGCTCCCTCTATGCCGATGACGTGGCACTTTGGGTACGGGGACCCAGGCGGTCCATCCCAGGCATCAGGAGATCTCTGCAAGCTGCCTTGGACGCGGCGATCTCCTACCTCGGAAACATCGGCCTCAAGGTCTCTGCCACCAAGACTGAGGCCCTGCTGATCCACCCGGTTGCCTCGGCCCGGCTCTACGTCAGGCGACTGAGGGTTGGCAACAACAGCCTGCCATGGAAGCCGGCGGTGAAGTACCTGGGTTTCACCATTGACCACCGGCTCACCTGGATCCCGGCTGCTAAGGCCGCTGCAGCCAAGGTGCGACGAGTCCAGGGGGCCATCGGAAAATTGCAGCAACGTGGCCGCGGCTGCTCTACCAAATGGGCGCTGCGGCTGAACCAGGCTGCTGCATCACCCATCCTGCTCTACGCCTTCCCGCTGGTCAACCTGACGCCAGCTAGGAGGTGTCTGCTGGAAGTGCTACACAGGGGTGCGTTACGCTCCATCCTGGGGCTCCCCAAGAACTCTCCAGTAGCAGCGACCCTTGCAGAGGCTGGCGAGTGGCCTCTGTCGCTACGCATGCTCCAGCGGGCACTCGGGCACATCGACCGCCTCCACCATGCCGCCGATGGAAGGGCCCTGCTGGAACGCCTTCGATGTCAGCCGCACTCTCGGATGGGTGGCCTTTGCCAGCTGTACCACCAGATGATCCCGGATCCACCCGTGCCTGTTGGTCCTCCACCGCCACACCACCGCCCACCTGAGGTCCATCTATCACTGGACGGGGCAACGAAGCGACGCACACCTGCGGCCGCTCTGCAGCAGGAAGCTTCCTGCAAACTACAGGAACAACTGAAGGGGCGGCTCCAGGTGTTCACAGATGGATCCGTGCTGCCAGACGGGACCGCAGCAGCAGCATGCGTCATCCCTGCCAGGGCCCGCAGCAGGCAGTGCCGGCTGCCTTTCCCTGCAAGCTCCACAGCCGCGGAGCTGGCGGGACTCCATCTGGCTGCAGATCTACTGGCGGAGGACATCCCTGCAGAGCCGGTTGCCATCCTCTGCGACAGCAAGGCGGCGCTGCAGACCTTGGCTAACCACCGACGTGCTGGGCTGACCGGAAGCCTCCTGGCGACGAAATTTGAGGCCCTTGCTGCTACCGGAGTGTCCGTCTCCTTCCACTGGCTGCCCTCGCACGTGGGCATAGCTGGCAACGAGGAGGCGGATACACTTGCGAAAGCTGCCCACCTCCCTAGTGTCCCGCTGACCCAGGCAGTGGCGGCGAGGGACTACTCCCAGGCCCGCCTCCAGCGCCTCCTCGTCTCGATTCACCCTGACCCAAGGGTGGCAAGCGGGCAAGGCCCCAAGCCACTTCCCGAGAAGGGCCTTACGAGGAGAGCCAGGGCCACACTCCTGCGACTGCGGACTGGCTGCATCTGGACAGCAGCCCGCCGACACGCCAAGGGCCTCTGTGCATCTCCAGCCTGCAGCCACTGCGGGGATCCTGAGACTCTCGAACACCTCCTCTGTGCCTGTCCCGGACTTGCACAGGAACGTTCGAGGGTCATCTCAGCCTACCGGAGGCAGGGACTTCCAGCCACCACACTCCACCGCTTGCTGTTCCCGACTCGCCCCCGTCTACCAGCGCTGCAGACTCTGGTGGACTTCATAGATGAGACGGGCATCGCAGCCTATCACTGAGCCCGGGTTGCCCTCCCCCGCCTCCCCTTTCCGCCGGCTTACTTCTGCAGTGCTGAGCGAACCCTGACATCTCTCATCACCTTTCTGTCCTCTTTATTTCCCATTATCCCTTCCCCAAGACGCTGCGCCGTGCTCCCAGTTTGGGCTGCAGAAATAAGCGTCTTTTCCTTACCATAATCACTACCACCACCACGCCGGTTACGCCTGACGCAGGACAAGGTTAGACTAAGAGGAGCTTCGCCCCTAAAAATTTACTCCATCTCCCGCTAAAGGGAACCATGTGTGGATGCGAAGCAGCGGGGAGATGGTGTAATTTCATTGAGAGGACGAATGAAAATGTATGAGAGAGAACGCGGTGGTTGCGTGATGGCCCGAGCGCTCATCGCGGCGTTGCACAGGAGAGAGAATGAGGCGCGCGCGCTCCGTCATTTTCATACCGCGGAACTACCGTAGCGCCCCCAGCGGAGTATGCAGCTGTCGCACCACCTGTAGTGCGCGCCGCTCCGTAGAGTAGAGGATTCCTAGAGGAGAGAAAGGGGGGAGCGTAGGAGAGGGGGAGGAGACACGCACGCGCAGTGGGGGTAGGACGCCGCGGGAGGGAGGGACAGAGCCCCCGCCATAAGCTGCTTCGCATCTAAAAATTGACCGCGTATCTGCATGCTTCGCTGCAAATGTCGTCGAAAGACGACATTCTTCTGCTGGCCGTACTACGCTGCGTGAGATGTGTGAGATATGCTGGCCGTACTACGCTGCGTGAGAGACGGCGCTGGCAGCGCCGTCGGGAAACATGAGCTTGTGCAGAATCCCTGGGAAACTGCCAGATGGCAGCACCAAATCGCCGGCAGAGGCCTTTTTCGTGCATATATAGCGTCGCATGTTTAGCGCAGCCAAAAAAAAAAACGCTAGGGTCTTAAACACTAGGGTCTTTAGAACTGCGTACCTATGTATTTTCTAGTAAAGGAACACACCACCTAATAGTTATGCATTGATGTTGCGCCTCAGATATGCGTAACATATCCTTTTTTATCGACAATGTTCACAAGTATGAACGCAGCTACCAGTTCAAGATGGCTGGGCGTTATAGGAATGTGCTTAAAGTTTGGCCGGGTGGCTGAATCGTGTGACAGACAGACAGACAGCCCAAGATTCCTGCGTTCAGGTATCCCAAGAAAGACTATCGTCTTTAAAAACCGCCGGAGTTGCCCTTTAACGTGCACTGACGTCGCACAGTAAACGTGCCTCGACATTTCGCCTCCATCGAAATGCAGCCGCCGCGGCCTCGACACGGTGGTCTGTAGTGGCTATGGCACTCAGCGTTCCGTTGTCTTTGGCTCTCGTTAGGGAAGAGTTACGTCCGTGACATTAGGGTGCGCACACGGGCTGGCATTGAAACGGCCTCCTTTATTTCGTTGGCCCGATACGCGGCGTGAAAGCAGCGTGGTTGTCGGGGAATCTCTTCCGTGGGCAAGTGGCCTTCGCGAAGGCTGCCGCCATTACGACAGCCTGTGTAGCTCGGTCGAGACGCAAGCTGCAGCGGCGTTACGTCGACGTCCCGGGCTGGCTGCGTTTCAACGGTGGCGGAGGAAGAAGATCGACGCACATTTATATACTGGGTGGGCTGCTCGTAAACGCGGTTGGTGGCGCCGAACAAGGGACACGCGTTGACGTTTAAAAAAAATAAATAAAAGAAGAAAGGAAGGAAAAGAACATCGAATTTAAACGAAGGAACTGCTTGGCTCGCGGACTAACTTAGTACGTGAGTCTTATTTTTGTTATTTTATGTATCCCGAGAACTTCAGCAGGAACTGCAATTACTGCTCAGAAACTGCGAACACCCTGTACCACATGGTATGGGCATGCCGAAACAACCTAGCTGTCCCACCCGTTGACACAGCGAATTTACACCAAAATCCGGACGACCAGTGGGAGGCACTGCTAACGTCACTAGACCCTGAGGACCAGCTTCTGCTGGTGGACAGGGCTCGCGCTACAGCTGCAAGCTTTGGCCACCTTGAATGAGGAAGACCCACCTCTGGGCGAAGCAAAAGCATGCCTGGTCGTGTAATAAAGTTTATATCTTATTTTCTCTGGAAAGTCGAGGCTTTAGGGGGGAAAAGCTTGACTTGTGTGAGTCATTTTACTTTATTATAGTATACTGTTGCCGTTAGCTAGGTGTGTGGCGGCAATGTATACACCTCCAACCGCGATGACGTATGTGGCGTTCAGCTGCTGATGTCACGGGTTCGACTCCACGACGCGGCGAACGCGTTTCGATGAAGGCGATGTGCGGAAACTGTCGCCGGTTTCTTCGCTGTATATGGAATATCATATTGCACCCACCGTGAAGTTCGAGGTCGTCGTGAACACCGCATTTTGGCGTTGGTACAGCGCGGGGAGTTTGTTTTCAGGTCAGACGTGTAAAATAACGAAGATAAAAGAAGAAATCCGCTGGCCAAGCAATAATTGCGGCAGATAGCGCATAGAGGGATAGCGGAATGAGCAAAGTACAGTAAAAATACAAATAAGACAATCTAAACCGCTCCCACTTCAGTGAACGCTGTAGGACGTGCGGAGCGATGACATCGCCCGCATTTCCTTCGTGTTTCTGTTGTGCTTATCGTCAGAGTTTTTGAATTATATTAACGTAATTTGATCTCATTATGCGATCACTTACCCTTAATATGTATCTCATTTTATTATACAAATCGGGTTTATTTTAACAGTTATTAATCTTGGTCCGATTTGACCGGTGTTGGTTGTTTATATTAGCATGTCCTGGCCCAATTTTCAACTGCTGCTTTCTGAGCGTGACAACATGAGATGACGGAACACGCCGACGGTGCGGGCCCCTAAAGTGCTCCGCACTGAGAAGTGTGGAGGAATCCGAGATATGAGTCACGTGGGGACGTTTATATTGGTACAGTTGCGAAATAGCGCAATTACAGTTTGACTTGTTCTTTGAAGAACTTGTCGAGCTCATCGTGCTGTATAGTTAACGAAGTGGACACAAGAAAGGTAAAAGGACTAACGCTAAGCACACTTACTGGTCGGCTTGTCACCTTACCTGTCCACATTGTTGCGTTATGGTTACTGCTACAGACGACTAGTTATCGCTATCTTATATCAAGTTTTGCGATCGGAAAAGGTGAATAGCAGCCCTTTTGTTCGCTCACTGCGTTGCGTTTGAAAACGTAATGCAGTGAGCAATAAAAAATAGAGACATTTTAATAACATTGAACGAACTGTAGTTGATCAAACATTCGCATCTACAAAATCTGAAACTAAACGCGAGCAGGGCCTTGGCATTTGAAGAGTTGTACCGGTAATTAGTTATTCCTTTTTTCCAAATGTATACATAAATGAGTAAATGGATGAAACGAGGAAGACGTACAGAAGTTCACTGCGCTGAATTGCGGCGAACGGCTGACACTTGAACTGTGGTCAGCAGTGCTCATGAGTGGAATTACGCAGGACTCCGAGAGAAAAAATAGGCTAGAGAGTCGATCGATTGATTTCTGGGATTTTACGTCCCAAAACCACGATGCGATTGTGAGAGATGCCGTATCGCAAGGGCTCGGGAAATTTCGACCACCTGGGTTCTTTAATGCTACCGTATATATCATATAAGGCGCAATATAAAGCCATATATGGCATTATATTATAGCTGCCTTATATGGCATATAAAACACGCTCGTATCTCGCTGCATATGACCTTATATTGACCCGTATATGGAAGTATGTAGCCTGTATGAGCACTTGTATGTCCATATCTGGTCATATATGTAGAACATATAAGGCCCATATATAAAATTTCTGCAAGGGCACTGACATCGCACAGCACACGGGCCTCAACATTTCGCCTCCATCGAAATGCAGCCGCCGCAGCCGGGATTCGATCCCGCCACCCTCGGATCAGAAGCCGAGTACCATAGCCACTAGACCACCGTGGCGGGGCAAAAGACAAAGAAATAAACACAGAAACAAAATACTTTCTAGAAGATGCATATAAAATAGTCCCCCTCGACTCTAGCTTATTTCCTCTCCGAGTCCGTCCCGCCACAGTGGTCTAGTGGCTATGGCGCTCGGCTACTGATCCGAAGGTCCCGGGATCGAATCCCAGCCGCGGCGGCTGCATTTCGATGGAGGCGAAATGTTGAGGCCCGTGTGCTGTGCGATGTCAGTGCACGTTAAAGAACCCCAGGTGGTGGAAATTTTAGGGAGCCCTCCACTACGGCGTCTCTCATAATCAGAGCTGGTTTTGGGACGTAAAACCCCACAAATAAATCAATTTCTCTGTCTTTAAATTGATACCCCTCCCTTTTTTTTCTCTCTTTAAATATTAGCTGGCTTGCGACGCGTCTTTCATTAACCTTGAGAGGTGTGTTCTCTGGCACCTGGACGTGTGCTCTTATCGTCGCTGTTTTCAAGAGCGAACACTCTGACCGCGAAGTATGTACGTTTACCGCTAGTCGGGAACGAACGACGGAATAATAGCGGCGACTACGGATGATGCCACGCCCTGCGGCCGTCTGTACCGAACATGCGGACGGCTGCACGGCGGCCCGAAGTGCAGCTGCTTGTGTATGTGCGGCGCGGTGAATTATTCATCGACCCGTCCCGCTTGCTCACGAAGTGCTGAAGTGCGGTTCGATCGGCCGTGCGCACGCAGTATCGGCGAAGTGTCGCTGCCGCGAACTAGAAAGGACTTCAGACTTGTACTTTTGAGCAACAGTCGATCTTTATTGCTGTGTATGTGGATTTCAATCTGAGATGCCGATATAATGTTTAACGAGCGTACTTTTCGCTTTAACCGTTCGCGTCTCATTGTTGTTGTTGTTTTGTGTGGTTTAAAGGGCAACTCCGGCGATTTTTCGGTGTCCACTGACCTTAACGAAGTTTTCAATATGTATTCCCCTCGGCACTGTGATAATATATTCCAAACCAGGCGGTTGCAAGTCCTTTAGTTTTCCGGGAAACGAATTTTAAAATTATTTAGCGGATTCCCCTGCGGACCACCCTGTGTTTTTGACGTCATCACGTTCAATACAGCCTACCCGAGCCTGCGGGACTTCAAAAGCAAAACGGCGGTACTTCAGCGTTCATATCGTCGCTGTCAAGTTCAGAAAAGCTGGCACGACTCAATACATCGTCGGATGACCTCGCCACTGTGATTTTTCTCCATATTTCTGACGGCGGGAAGGCTGTGACGTCATCACATACGCTGCAAGAAGCGTCTACCCGTTTCGGTTTCGATTTGAACACGCCTATCGGTCGCTTATTTAAAATTATTGGTGCGTTTCTGAGGAAATTGAACCACCCTGGCAGCTAGCTACAGGACTGTCAGTACTATTCGAAAACATTGATATCAGAACGTGGTGAAAAAACCACCGGAGTTGCCCTTTAACGTCCCAAAACCACCTCTGATTGTGAGAGACGCCGTAGTGGAGGTCTCCGGAAATTTCGACCACCTGGGGTTCTTTAACGTACACTGACATCACACGTCAGTGTATGCCCTCCACTACGGCGTTTCTCTCCTCTCTCTCTCTTTCACTCCCTTTCCCCCTACCCCCACGGACGCTTTGCCGCGCTCCCTACATGGGCTGCAAAAATCAGCGTCCTTTCCTTAACCGAACCACAATCATCATCATCATCAGTACACGGGCCTCTGGCATTTTCGCCTCCATCGAAAATACGACCGCCGCGGCCGGGATCGAACCCGCGTTTTTTGGGTGGCAGCCGAGTACCGTAACCACTATACACCACCGCGGCCGCCCGATTCCTGGCCTGTCTCCACCAGTGGGTGAGCGCCATAAAAAAATTTAATAATAATAATAATAATAATAATAATAATAATAATAATAATAATAATAATCGTGATCGTCATCATCAAGCATAGACGCCGCCTCTGGCACTGAGGCTATAGTTATAGACGGCTTCGATGTTAAAGAAATAAGAGACAGAGAGAGGATACTGCCCCAATCTAGACACATACCTTCGCGTTCGACGGTGGAACGTCTTCGGTATATACGGACGCACTCTGCAGCGTGTGTATATATATTACACGTGCGGTTGATGGCCTCTTGCAGTGTGCGTGATCTGACGGGGACGCCGCGCTTCGGCAACAGCGCGGTCCCACCGCACGCTTTCGTCCGAGCCGTATTCTTCCAGATAGCGCCGATTATAAAAGTGGTCGTGTAAATACACGCACGGCGCGTGTGATTATACGCACCGGTGAGCTCTTGTTCTATAGACTCGGGTACGTAGCGCCTTTTGTGGCACAGATGACAGAAGAAAAAAAAAGAAAAGGAAGAAAATTATTCTTCGAATATGCTAAGTGCGTTGAAACGTGCATCAACTCGATGCGTGCGCCCCCTGATTATCGCTGCTCGTGAGGAAGCCAAGGAGGGATGAACAAAGATGGTCGCGCACTTATCACGCAGGCACGCGGATCATGGAGACGGTGGTTTGAGAAACGCGTGCCGATTTGTACGTGCAGATAAGATGTCCGGCTGTGCACAGAACATTTCGAGTGTGAGAGAGCTCGATGCGCGCGCACTTTCTGGACAGCGCGCCTTTTCTTTTTTTTCAGCGAGGACAAATATTGCAGAGCAAATCGGAATAAAAATTAGGATAATAGGCAACTTCTGGTTATGATCGGTAGACGTTGAGGATGCCACTGATAATGGCCGCTGAATAACGAGGCGCATTACATGAGCAAGAAAGAAAGAAAGAAAGAAAAAGGAAGAAAGAGAGAAAGAAAGAAAGAAAAAGAAAGAAAGAAAGAAAGAAAGAAAGAAAGAAAGAAAGAAAGAAAGAAAGAAAGAAAGAAAGAAAGAAAGAAAGAAAAAGATGTACGGTGAGAAAACCAGCGCAGCTAACGATAGCTATGTATACGGTGCCTCACGTCAGGCTATGTACCTAGCGGAAGGGAATTATAAAGGAATTTGCTGAGTATACTTCTAGCGTGATTAGATGTGGCAGGAAGGATTTTATTTCGGGAGGTTCCGACCCTCGCTTTTGTATGTTCATGCGTGTGTTCGTATGCGTTTTTGTTCGTGTGCGTGCGCCCTATATAGGCATACAGACCGCGAGAATTCTTGGGGAAAGAGGGGGGGGTGACCCCCTCATGGCTACGCCAATGTCGATGGATGTCACGGTCTTCCGGACGTCCGCATCGCACGTACGTTGGTTCACAATATTGTATAATAATAATAATAATAATAATAATAATAATAATAATAATAATAATAATAATAATAATAATAATAATAATAATAATAATAATCGTTCTGTTAAGAAAATGACGCTAATTTCTACTGCCTATGTCGGGAGCACGGCTCAGCGTCCGGAGTACTTGTTAGGGGAAAGAGAATGAAAGAGACAGAAAGAAGCGGAAAACCGTATAGTGGAGAGCTGCGGAAATTTTTACCACTTTGGGGCTATCGCAGGGCCCTAGGGCCCCTAGCTATCTCGCCTCCTATCTCCTTTTTCGTCTACTGTTTCCCTCCTTTGTTCCCTTTCCTAGTGGAGCTGGAGCACGAGCTGCCGAGGTTAGCTCCACTTTTCTTTCTAACAATAACTACCCCCTTCCCCCCTATACCGCTGGCCTAACTGTCCCCGGCCTGTCTTCGGACTTGTCAAGTCCCTGTCGCGTTCTTGCGCCATCTATAACCGACAGAGGAAACGCGGTGAACAAGGCAGGCCCGTGTTTGAAGAGGACGGCGGATCGGGAGGAGCCGGGGGTTTCCACTGGATAGAAAGTAGCGCGCGGTGCTTTTTAACCTCTTTTGCTTTCTGCCGGAACAAACAGCGTTCGTTATTCTTGGCTAGAAAACTAAGAATGCGTGATTTTGGGCGCGTCGGCTTTTCTTTGTTTCTTTGGCTTTGCACGCCTATAAGAGGAACCAGCCTGAGTTTTCGCGAACTGTGCGTGCGTGCGTGCGTGTGCTTTTTTTAGGAGGCATCGATCAAAGGGCAAGGACGTTCTTGCTCCATTTGTTCCAGACATCGCAAACCCGCTGAACTGCAGCGCCTATTGTACCTTCATAAGAAAGCTGATATCTCTGTACAAAGTCTTCCTATTGTTCAAGGAAATGGCCCCTTGTTCGATCACACTTTCACCGCGCCTTAGCCGCAAGAGCTGGCAAGCTTGCTGCATGGAATTTATATACAGGAAAGTGCCGACGCATTGCGCGAGAAAAGCGCGAGAAAGGAACAGGTAGACGTTGTGGTTTCTTCTTTTTTTTTTCTTTGCGAACAGCGTGCTGGTGTGTGTTATGCGCTCTATCATCCAATACCTACAAGGCCAATGTATCTATAGCTGTACGAAAGCGAACAATTAATAGCAGCCTTGTGGCGCGAAACTGGACAATCGTACACTTTCCAGGGGAAGAAACTCCGCATCTGTTTTAAGCATGAAATGCATTTAGCTCCTGTTGTCGGCTACCTTCACGTGACCTTGAGCCAGGAGCCACAGCCGTTATCCGGGCACTTAAACGGGATCATCCTGGCACCCATATGTGAATTGAAACGACATCATCCGGGTACTCATACGAGCCCATTAAAGCAAGATCGTCCGGGCACCCAATAAAAGGCTTAAATCATTGGGGGACCGTCACGCAACCCTTGCTACAGGAACGCTCTGGATCGCGTCTGCTTCAAAGGCAAAGAGGTCACGTCCTTGCCTTTGAAGGCGTCCTTGCCGACGTAGTCGAAGGGTCCGCCGCGGTGGTGTAGTTGTTGTTACGGTGCTCGGCTGCCACTCAAAATACGCGCGTTCGATCCCAGCCGCGGTCGCATTTTCGATGGAGGCGAAAATGCCAGAGGCCCGTGTGCAGTGTACCTTAAAGAACCCCAGGTGGCCAAAATTTCCGGAGCCCTCCACTACGGCCTTTCTCTCCTCTCTATCTCTTTCACTCCCTTTTCCCCACCCCCACGGACGCTTAGCCGTGCTCCCTACATGGGCTGAGGAAATTAGCGCGGTCCTTTCCTAACTGAACCACAATCATCATCAGTCAAAGGCAGGGAAACCAGGTTGCGCCTGGTTTTCTACCCTGCACTGGAGGGGGGGGGGGGGGAGAAGGAGATAACGAGTGACGGATGCGATGCGCGCACACCGCAACAGCGCTCGTCGCGCCATCACATACGGTCACATAGCAGAATTGTCTACATTAGGAAGTCCTTGAGATGTACTGGTGAGGTAGTTGGTTAATGATGAGAGGATGTATGTGGCATTTAAAGCGCAAACACGGGCAGCAGAGCACACCTAGAAACGCATAAGCGACGAGTTTGCGCCCATTCTCTGTCGTCCTTGCGCGAGCGGTACGCTTCCATGCGCTATTTAGCAAGTGCAGCGGCAGTCGTGTGCCCTGTAGCATGGGTAATTGACGGTCGAAGCCATGGTCGAGCACCTTTTTTTTTCCTAAGTGAACGCTCTGTCTCGCATCAATCAGTCAATCAATCAATCAATCAATCAATCAATCAATCAATCAATCACGAATGCCTACGTGGCAAGGTGCTCGCGTCAGTCACCTTAATTGTCATCGGAAGTGAAGGAACGCGTAACAACGACGCATATGTGTCTTGTTTGTTATCCATGACACCCCCAGTGTCAACAGCCCTTACACAGTGCAATGAAAAACGAGTTGTCACCGACTGCCAAGTCGTCCCGTAGAACAGCGTTCGCTGAAGCTGGCTTCTCCGCTATGGACGTTCTCGTGAGGAGAAGCCCGCCTTGCTCTTTTCAGGGCTCTGGAAACGCTAACTCGAGGGTCAGTATAACAAACGAATAAGCAAACACGCGGGCTACTTGGCGTTGAATGTGGGTCATGCTTAATTGTTAAGAAGTATAATTGTAGTGTCATACGCGTCCCATATATGATGACACTATTACACTGAGATATATACTGCCGAGCAGTAAGTTTGAGCTCTCCTGTATGTCTCTTTCCTGCAGTATTCGAGAACAAGGACAAGATCGTCCTGGTGATGCAGTACGCAAGCGGCGGCGAGCTGTACGACTACGTCAGTGAGCGGAAAGAGCTCACCTCCGAGGAGGCGCGACGAATATTCCGCCAGGTGGCGTCTGCAGTCTACTACTGCCACAAGGTAATTAATTCGTTCATTCATTAATTCATTCATTAATTTTTCCTTCGCTGTCTAACACCATTGTGTGACCGTTTTGTCATCGCAATTACCATCGCATTGCTTTACCATTCGTACTATTTTCTTTCATTTTTAATTTGTTCGTCCGCTAGCTTCATATAACGTCCCATTCCTGCTATAGCCCTAAACAGCTTAAAGGTATGTATTAATTAATTAATTAATTAATTAATTAACTAATTAATTAGACAATGTTCTTCCCCCTGAGGCGATTACTCCCGTCCTGGGTTTCATCTTTCACCAACAGCGGCTACGCATTTTGTTCAAGACACGTGTTGTGATGAACTTTTGCGCGAGCAACTCACTGTCACGACACAGAAGAGCACTCTGTCCTCTGTATCCCTCTTACATATCTGCATACGCTCGTGACCAGTCCGTGTCGAATCGTTGTATATGTGTGCGTTTGATCCTTTCCGCGATCCGGGCGACGCAATTCGTTGTTTGTTTCGTTCTCCAGAACAAGATCTGCCACCGCGACCTGAAGCTGGAGAACATCCTGCTGGACGAGAAAGGCAACGCTAAGATCGCCGACTTCGGCCTGTCTAATGTGTACGACGAGCGGCACTTCCTGAGCACCTTCTGCGGATCGCCGCTGTATGCGTCGCCAGAGATCGTCAAGGGGACGCCGTACTACGGACCTGAGGTGAGTATGACTCGACACTGTACACACAACCCTGTGAACGCGGCAGATTTAATTGTGGAGCGCGCGCGATTACCGAATTTCCCGCAAACGTACCGTGAGGTGGGACCGTGGATAAAAAAAAAAAAATTGGCCGCGTGCTTCGCTGCAAATGTCGTCGAAAGACGATAGTCTTCTGCCGGCCGTACTACGCTGCGTGAGATATGGTCGCCATCTGGCAGCGCCGTCGGAAACATGAGCTTGTGCAGAATCCCTGGGAAACTGCCAGGTGGCAGCACCAAATCGTAGGCAGAGGCCTTTTTCGTGCATAGCGTCGCATTTTTGGCGCAGCCTAGGGAACGCTATAGGGTCTTTAGAATTACCTATCTATGTATTTTCTAGTAAAGAAAGACGCCATCTAATACTTACGCATTGACGTTGCGTCTCAGATATGCGTAATATTTGCGTTTTGATCGACAGTGTTCACAAGTATGAACGCAGCTACCAGTTCAAGATGGCTGGGCGTTAGGCAAGTGCTTAAACTTTGGCCGGGTGCCTGAATCGTGTGACAGATTGACAAACAGAAAGACAGACCAAAATTTCTGTGTTCAAGTGTCCCAAAAAGACTATCGTCTTTAAAACTGAGGGAAGCATCATGGTTAACAGGCCCTGGTCACGTGGTAGGAGTGGTATAGGTTTAGTCGGCTCGCTTTGATTGCGTCTGCTGGGTAGGTTTCATGAATAAGCACGTATACTGTGCGCGGCAAACGCACGAAGAGGTTAGTGAACGTTCAAGCGTTTCAAGCAGTGGAGTACGTGACACGTCGGTCAGGAAACGCAGCGATCTGCTACAAATTACGTTGACGCGACTCCCCGCTCAAGCCGCGGAAAGGTTTCCGAGGCAGGCGCCACTAAATGTTACCACGTTCCGAGCAATGCTACGGCGAGTATGTCCGCCTATAACCCCATATCCGAAAGGCACTGCGAACGTGCCTCCGAGATTGGAAGCGGAGGTGTCAGAGGATCGGAAGACGTGCGATTGCCGAGGCTAGCACACCCTTACAAAAATTCCATATATAATGCGATATCAGGAATTGGTCATATGTGGCAACATATGACACGTGCCCGTGGCCGTATTTGCCCAAACCGTCATAGAAACATATGTGGCAATGAATGACACACACGAGGAATGCCATGTAAGACTCTGATGCGTATTGGGCAAATACGGCCAAATACGGACACGTGCCATATATAGCCAGATATGCATATCTGGCTATATATGGCACGTGTCCCTACGTGGCCATATTTGCCCATTGCGTATCAGAGTCTTAGATGGCATTCCTCGAGTTGGTCTTTCATTGTACGTTTCTATCACGATTTGGTCACATACGGGCACGTGCCATATATAGCCACATATGTCCAATGCCTGATATCGTCATATATGGAATTTTTGCAAGGGCAGTCGCGTGATGTCGCCTCCAGAATATGTTTCCTTCCTCCGTGCATGGGACGCACAAATCGCAAATCAGTTTTTGCGGCATGCCGCAGAAATGTGGGTAAAGTTTATGAAACGAAGAATTACCATCCGCCTGTTTGTATGACTAAGCCAAAAAAAAAATTCTTATAGGAAAGGGGGTGAATTAAGGACGGTTGCCCCCCTCCCCCGGTTCTCATCTATAGGCAACCGTGGCTACGTTCTGTCCAAGGTATGCGGCATAATGTTGCAACGAGTTTTGGGCAAGCAATCTTGCAAATTTTCCTCAAAACAATGACACACCAACTTTATGTTTGCCCTCCTTTACCCCCGCTTACCCCTAGCTCGGGCAAATGACCAAACGTCGGTCTCGATTGATTGATTGATTGATTTGTGGGGTTTAACGTCCCAAAACCAGTTCTGATTATGAGAGACGCCGTAGTGGAGGGCTCCGGAAATTTCGACCACCTGGGGTTCTTTAGCGTGCACTGACATCGCACAGCACACGGGCCTCAACATTTCGCCTCCATCGAAATGCAGCCGCCGCGGCCGGGATTTGATCCCGCGACCCTCGGATCAGCAGCCGAGTACCTTAGCCACTAGACCACCGTGGCGGGGCCAAACGTCGGTCTCATTCGTTTCATTGTATCCACGCTATGTAGCCGTTTTCAGAAAACCTTGTCCTTGGGTGTGTTGTGAACTATATAGATGCACAGATGGAATACCGACAAGTCCAAACTCTCGTTATTTCAAATGGGAAACGCACGCGTCTGAACGACTCCCTTCTGCGTTAATGAAATATTTTATTAGCCTTAGCTATAGTGACCCGCTTATTAATACTGCGTCTTTCGTGTTTGCGTATAGGAGTATTTCTGCTTACGTATTCTATTTTCAACTCGAACGGGAGCTCTTCCCGTCTGTCGACTCTGCGCTACCTCCCGCCGTATGTTTGAATAATAATCCCGCCTTGTAACAAACCTCGTACTATCCAAAATAAACTGCAAATTCTTTTTCCTATACCCTGCTTCGTGTCCAGGTGGACTGCTGGAGCCTGGGCGTTCTCCTCTACACCCTGGTGTACGGCGCCATGCCTTTCGACGGCAGCAACTTCAAGCGTCTCGTGCGCCAGATCTCCGAAGCGGACTACTACGAGCCGAAGCGGAAGTCTGGTGAGCGTTGGTTACGTGTAGTTTCACCCCGCGATGGCGATGAACGCCTTGTTTCTGTCCGCCACGACGTGGTCCGTGCGCGCGTGTAGGATGCGGAAGTTGTTTTCGGCGCCCGTTGTTATTAACCACGCCTCGGCGTGGAGCGTCGACGACTGCCCATTAACTTCGCGTTGCCTTAACGTATAGGCTCCTGACGGCCACGAAAGAAATAACGCTAAGAAAAAAGAAATAGCGGGTCAAAGGTGTGGTACGGGATGCCGGAAGTGCATGCTATTTTTCTTGTTTCGTGGAGGCCGGTGTTAAAGTGCTGTCACATAACGTACATACGGAGGCGGTGAAAACAAGAAAGCAGCAGGTGCGAGTATGTCGAATATCAGCACGCGTTTAACGATCAGTCCTTTTTTTGTGGGGGCGGGGTAGTTATGCATGGGGTCGTCCTAGTCATCATCATCATCAGCAGCAGCAGCCTATCTATACGTCCAGTGCAGGACGAAGGCCTCTCCTAGTGCTCCCCATCGTTTCCTGTCCTGCGCGTGCTGATTCCATTTTATGTCTTGCGAAACTTTAAATGTCACACCGTCTTACTCTGTGTCGTCCACAACTACGCTTCTCCTCTTTTGTTATCCATTCCTTCGATCTAACTGACCATCAGCAGTAGCATTGTGTGGACTGCCTATGTCTACTTTTGGACACAATTATATTTCTTAGAGGGGGTGAGGCGACTTTTATGTATCTGTGCGTGCAAACTGCAAAATTTTCGAGGGCATTTCTTTGCGCAAGGAGTCTGTCAGGCATTACCACTGATTCCGCTCCCAAGCAGTGCACTAGAAATACGCAAATTTCAGCATGGCCAGCTCACGTATCACTCTCCCCTTCAACTGCGCAGATGCGTCGGGTCTCATCCGCCGCCTTCTGACCGTCGACCCCGCCAAGCGAGCGACGGTCATCGACATATGCCAGGACCGCTGGGTCAACCAGGGCTTCGACCACTCCCTCCTGCAGCTGGCCGAAGACATGTCCAACCTGACGCCCGTGCGACTGGACCTGCTGCTGGCGCTTGCCCCAGCCTCGCCGACACCCGAAGAAGCGGCGGCGTTCGACAAGGCCGCCAACCCGCCGGACGGCGCCGAGAAGAGCGACAGCTTCGACTTCCAGCCGGGCGCAGCCGAGCAACTGAAGAACGACGACTCGGCCGACTTCATTCCGGCCGCGCTGGCCGCCGAGCTCGAGAGCCAGAACATCAAGCGCCAGTGCTCTACCGACGGCAGCCTGATGAAGATGTCGAGCGTGTCGCACAAGAACAAGAAGGTGCGCACGTCAGACTCGTCGTCGAGGAAGTCCAGCGTGGGTCTTCTGGGAGGACCGTTCGTACATGACGACGATTTCGAGGACGAGCAGCAGCAGCTAGAGAAGCCGCCCGCCGAGAGCGATGTTCTCGACGAATCTGGGAAGAAAGATGATGACGCGACGGCACCTGTCCGGCAAGACGACGGACAAGTCCAGGAAGCCACAGAGACCCCCGTAAGTGACGAGAAGCCGATGGAGCAGGAAGAGGCGGCTGCCGAAAGCGTGCCGGTGCCGGAGGAACACTCGGCCCAGAAAGAAGGAACGGAGAAACCGGCCGCGCAGGCTGACGCAGAGTCTAAGGACGCGACGTCGCCGGCTGAAACGAACGTCGCTGAGAATGCCTCCGCGGCCGAGACGACGTCGGCGGAGGAGCAGCCGCCGTCGTCTGTGGCGCCAGTGCTGGCCCGACGAGGCTCGGGGGTGCGATGCCCGGGCAAGATAGTCATTCCAAAGTGCCTGAGCTCGCAGGCGTCGCCGGCGACGAATTCGGCGTCCCCCAAGTTCAAGGACACCAAGAAGCCGCCGTTGCCGCAGACGCCCAAGTCAGCCGCCGTAGAACCGCCCAGTCTCGCAGCACCGGAGGACAGCGGCGCGAAACCCGTTGCACCGGCCGCCGCTGCGACGGAAGAGCCCGCCGCACCGGAAAAAGTGGGACACAAGAGAGTCATTCCCGTGCCCAAGCGGCCCAAGAGCAAGAGCCCGCTAAGTGCCAGTCCCAGGGAAAGAGAAGATGTGGCATTCCCAGCAGCCTCGAGTGAATCTAACAAGTCGCCGTCGGTGGAAAGGAAGCGCGACGCAGCAGCGCCGACGTCCAGGGGCATCCTTCGCAGGGGAGCGTCTAAACCTCAGCGCGAGGTGTCCACGGAAGAAGGCGGCAAGGAACCGGAAGTAGTAGACAACGTTCTCCAGAGCACGGCGGAGATCACGCTCAGCAACCGAAAGAAAGCTGAGGAAGAGCAGCAGAAACAGTCTTCGGCTCTTTGGGACAACGCCGTTCCGGGAACGCCGGAAGAGGAAGTTCCCGAACCGGACGCCCCGCCGCGGAGGCCGTCTCCCGAAGGTTCCTCCGCGGACGAGCACGCCAGGCTTGCCGCGGACTCGCCCGTGCGCAGCTACAAGAAGTTCACGTTCGGCAAGGACGGCACGTGCATCACGGAGAGCGGCCGCGTCTACGCTCAGCCGAAGTCGGACGGTTCGTGGACGACCGTGGAGAAGAAGACCAAGATCACCCGAAGGCCGAGCAACGCGACGAGCGTTGACGAAGAGGTTGTCCGCACTCCTGGCCCGCCGCCCAAGGAGGAACTGACGGTGCCGCGATCGGCCAGCGGCAGCTCGTCCGAGTCTACCGACATCTTTAACGACATGTTCCCGGACTGGCGCACATCGAGTCCGTTCGGCAACCTCATGCGGATGAAGAGCTCGATCAAGAAGTTAAACAAGGGCTCCCTTTTCCGCGGCTCGGACCCCTTCGCCAGCATGGAGCCGTTCCGGCGAGAGCGGACACCCGAGAGGCGAGCCCGCGAGTGGGGAAGACGCGGCGGTGGCGGTCAGGTGTCCACGTCAACCGACAGAGACTCCTCGGACGAAGACGATTTCGACCTGCACTTTGACAGCTCGCATCCGCAGGCCCTGTTTCAGTTCATGCGCAACATGAGCCGCGACTTCCGCAACCACTGGAAGAGCTTCCTGCCCTCGTCGTCTCCTTTCTCGAGGTCCTCCAAGGAGCCGTCCACGCAGCCCTCACGACCCCAGAGAGAGACGCTACTACGGTTCGTTGTTGACAAGCCGTCCAAGACAACCGGAAGCGAGCCCGGAACGCCGCACAGCCGCGCCATGGGCGATCCTTTCTCCAAGCGGTCGTCAGGTGTTTGGGACCCCGTCGACAGGGCGTCTCTGTTCGGCACGCTGCGCAGGAACAGGCTCCAGGACCTGCCCGCACGTCACGGTGACCGCGGCACGTCGCTGGACCGAGGTGCGGGCAACTCCGACTTCTGGGGCGTCCACCAGGACCCGGAAGGGACGCGACACCGGGTCGAGAAGTGGCTGCACCTGTCCAACGACAACGGCGACCCGCATCAGTCACGCGGCGAAGAAGGCGCTCCGCAGCGGTGCCAGCAGAAGTACAACCGTTCGCAGAGCGACAGGTTCAACCTGGGCGAGGAGAGCCGGCCCGTCTACCAGAGCGAGATCAGCGTGGAGAGCAACAGGACGGCGCCGCCGGGGGCGCCGTGCACCCGGTCCCTGAGCGTCAACGAGCGGGGCGGCGGCCGCAGGCCCCTGGTCCGGATGCAAGTGTCCATCAACAACCGTAGCAGCAACCCGAACGCGCACATCGTCATCACCACGCCGCCGACCACGTCGGCGCGCACCGAGTGTGGTCTCTGGCCCCAGGACGACTCGGCGCGTCGGGACGAGGGCGACTCTCCGGGCGCGGCGGACTCGTCTCTCCTGGAAGCGCTGCAGACGCGCGGACTGCGAAGCCTGCTGTCGCAGCGTAGCGGCTCCCTGGCGCGCGAAGTGAGCCCGAGGAGGGGCGGCGAGCCTCCGGACCGCCCAGCGCAGTCCGAGCGAGGTAAGCCCGCGGCCGGATCGAGTCTTGCCCCGCCCGAGACGTCTTCTGCATGCTGCATGGACACTAACTCTCCTAAGGAGACCGCGACCACGCAACAGCGTCCCAAGTTCATCCCCATTTCGGTGGAGCGGAGGACGAGCGACGCGAGCTTGCACAGCCCCGGCTCCCGCAGTCCTGGAGAAGAGAGCGTCCAGGAAAGGATCCACCGGAAGAGCTTCTACCCGCGGTTCCACGACGACCCCAGGGCGGCCGCCAGGCGCCGCTCGGCTCTGTGGGACACCGAGTACTCGGGCCTCTGGAGTCAGGAGCTGAGGGACAGGGACGACGGCGCGCTGCTGAGGAAGTCTCGAAGCCTCTGGGACAACAACCACATTAGAGAGCCGAGGAGTCGGTCCGTGGCGAGGACGGCGGGGGCCCCGCTGTCGGTCGCGCCCCAGCAACTGGGTCGGCACGGCCAGCTGTGGGACCTCAGCTTCGACGACGACCCTGGCATTCCGGGCTCTGGCGGCAACGGCAGCAACCACCGCTGCAACAGGACGGAGTCCAAGGACTATGACAGCCTCGAAAGTGATGGGCCACCGTCTTAGGAACTTGACGCATGGCGTGTCTGTGTGTGTGTGTTTATTTAATTGGTGCGGCTGCTCCCCGCATATTAGTGTCGCATGGTGTGCTACGCGGCGCACTAGGCAATGCAAGATGCTCACGGAAGCGCTAGTCCTTTTTTTTTAAAATTCCCGCTCTCCTCTTCGATCGATCTGTGCACGCAGTTTCAGCATACGGTGGCTGAGAACCAATGTGTAATGGCCGCTAGCTGCTGCGACTGAAGCTCAAGGCGATAGGTCCAAGAGGGTGCCCTTGTAACTTAGGTGACGCGAACAAAACAGTTGTGTTTTTGTACCAAAGCAATGGGAGTGCAGACGGCGATGCCATTTATAGCTTGCGCCAAGAAACGCGGGAAATTACGGATCACCCCAGTCTCGGTGTCATAATATGCTGATGTGGCGTGCACTGTTGGTACAGCCTAACACAGTCATGTTTTTTTTTTTTCATTCAGTGTCATGCTGGTCATTTAAGGGAAGTGTTTCATACAAATGGCATTCTATACTGGCTCAGGAGCGAGCAGGAAAGACCTTTTGTTTTGTGCGTCAGTATGAAAATGGTTCATTATAGTATAACGTGGTGTCCGACAGAAAAAAAAAAAAAACCTGTTTGTCTTTTCCTGTGGGCCGTGGCGATGTGCATGATTGCTGTTTTTTTTTTTTTTTTTTGCTGCTGCTGCGAGCACGTGTTATTAGTAATGCACTGTTGACTGGCGCAAGAAATAGCTAAAAACCTGGTTCGTTCTCACCAATGTTCGCAATGCTCAAATTTCATGCCACTCAGACATTGAACACACGGCCTCTATACCTGTTCCGGTATTTGAACCCTTTGTGCTCTTTCATTGGGGCACAGTTTTTGTAAGCATGTCCGTGCTGGAGTGTGCGATCTTTATGAACTGTCATCACAATGACTTAGAAATTGGACCTACAGCATCAATATTATCAAATAACCACAAAAAGGTGCTGTTAGACCGCATTAAACGAGCCCTGCAACACTCTTTGGACGTATGCAGAAAACACCGCCAGTAAATCCTAGAAGCTCCCGTGGACGTGTCAGTCAAATTTTATTGCACTACAACCACCAGGGAATTAGCAATTTGGTTTCAAAAAACAGATGGTAGGCGCCCGCACTTTCATCAAGTGACGTCACTGGGCAGGCACGATCTACGTAGCAGGTAGAAGAACTACCATTGGCTGATTCGCAGACGCAGTTACCGCGGTATGCCTTGCAAGTTGCTATGGTGGCTAGAATCATTTTAGCCACCATAAAGTTGCCGCAGTGGCTCTGGCTGCCATTGCGGAAGTGCGAATATGTTCAAGGTCATGGCGCGCGCTGGCGCTCCTTGTGTCAGTTAGCAAGCAAAATGAAGTTGTAATGCACAAATTTGTACCTTTTAGTAGCTTCAGCAGGTATAAAACACGTTCTCAATTTGAAATTTCTTATATTCTACGCATTGTAAGCATGTGTGATGCTTATTTTTTATTCCTACTGTTCCCGGCCAATCAGAAGCTGCAGCAAAGCCAGCATGGTGATGTCATATCCGCTCGGAAAAACTGTTGATGTATGGCGCTGCAGTCAGCGCGGAAATGGAGTTACTCTATATGTTCCCCTTGGTAGGGAGCATATACAGTATCTAACTCTAAGCGGAAACCGATTCGATTTCGCCGCTTTCGCTGGTGTTTCGGTCATCATCAAGTCCCTCACAATGCAAATGTACAATAAAATCAATGTGCGTAAAGTGCGTTTCAGGGCCCCTTTAAGCCGTGGTCCGTTTACTTTTGTGGCTGATAGTACGTATCCACCACGAGATGACGCTAACGTGCGGGCATTTGCACGGCGGGCACTCGTCTACACTAAACTTGTGCTTTAGAGACATCTCGGTAAGGATCAACATGCCCGTCTAGATGCCAGTGAAAGGCAATTGGAGGATTAGCAGCAGTAAAGTATCAAGAAATGGCAAAAAAAAGATGACATAAAAACCGTGCAGATTACTCTTCGTGAATGAAGACAACGCTACGAACGCCGACTGTCAGCTGCGAGGGTGCGCTGCAGTTCGCTGTCGTGCGAAATACATTTTTTTTTTTTTTGCGAGGGATGTGTAAACAAATCTTGTATGATAATTTTGTTATCTTTCACGGAGTCTTCTAGGGCCTACATACTTCTGAATCGGTAAAAATGAAGCACACTGTCAGGGAGCCGACACAATCGGGTAGCAAGTTTAAGGAAATTTCGTCAAGCCGATGTGGCCCGCGACGTCACGCTGTCAGCGCGCAAACATTTCGGCGCTGAAATTTAAAAGTGGTACTCCGACTTCCACTTGCCGTGCTATTATCAGATCTGTGATGGCGCAACGACAGTGCATTATTGAGTATCGTTTCGATCTAGAGGGCCGGTTCATGGCAAGTGCAAGCGGCGGTTGTCGCTGACGTAATTTGACGCGCGCCGCCTCGTGCGGTTCATCATGCCACAGGCAGCTGTGTGTGCCGCCTTATCTCGGAGCTCATATCAAGTAGCCCTGAGCTTTTGATCAGCGGTAATAGTGGTGTTGCTGCAGTTTCCGGTGTTAAGGGCAGTTTCACGATTCGTTTCGTTCATACTGCAAATTTTGCACAGATGCCCCTCTATATATAACTGCTTTTTACACGCTCCAAAGTTTCGTTGCAGATAGCCTTTTTAACTTGAAGCCCTGTACCTTGAGCAGGATAACTACATCCTTCCACCTCTGCCTTTGGATGAATACTGCAGCGTCGCTGAAACAGGGTGTATTTATTTTTTTTCAAGGACCTTATATACATGATTAGCCCCGCCACGATGCTCTAGTGGTTATGGGCACTCGGCTGCTGATCCGAAGGTCGCGGGATCGAATCCCGGCCGCGGCGGCTGCATTTCGATGGAGGCGAAATGTTGAGGCTCGTGTGCTGTGCGATGTCAGTGCACGTTAAAGAACCCCAGGTGGTGGAAATTTCCGGAGACCTCCACTACGGCGTCTCTCGTAATCAGAGCTGGTTTTGAGACGCTAAACCCCACAAATCAATCAATGAATACATGGTTAGTCAAACGCGAAAAGTGGCCGGCGTCAACAAATCGGACAATGTCAAAGAAGGTCGTCTCCTTCACTTGGTATGAACCAAAATCGGCGTGGTAGGGCACGGACCTACGAAGCAATGTGACATGAATGGTGCGCTATGACATCAATAGCACGACACGCATGCCATTTGCATCACGATTAGCGACAATACAATCATGCGTAGAGCATACCCGGATTCGATCCCTGGCCGGGGATATCGTAGTATGCACCGAACGCGACCAGGTGCTAACCTTTGCAGCCTGTCAAATTGCATACACGTGAAGTCGCGTGAATTTGACGATTAATCGGCCCAAGTTAAATGACCTTTTAAGACAATGCGGCATTGCTCTCGCCTACCAAGTCATCTCGAAGTATGGTGAAAGACCGGCGATTTCTTCTTTCGCTCAAATCTCAGTGCCCGACGACCTGTTCCGACTGGACGTAGGCACGTTCGGACGTTCACATGAAATCGTCGGCACGCTCGTATCAAATCAGTCAAAAAGTTCACTTACCAACGTGATCGTTGGGGGTGGGGGGGCGGACACCCTATATCTGGCTAGGTTGGTTACATAATGGTTGAGGGGTCAATCTGCTGCATGTATGACTGCGCAAATGGGCTCCCCCAGCGCCGTTCAGCACCCGCGCGCCAGAGGGCGCAGCGGGAAGCGTCTAGTAAGCCCCATCTAGTAACCCCATTCCCATCCTGAAGTTGCTAGGCTTAGTTCCGTCCTCATTCCGTCCCCGAGTCTGCCAGGCCGAGTGCTTCGCGTCACTTACTGGCCAAAAGCATGCGTGCGAATGCGTGCACTCGAATTCTGCTGGAAAATGCTTTGCGTGACATAGTATATAATGCGTCCAATGACTCAAGCGACTGCTCGCTCACCTTTCCTCAACCAGCAAAATCATCGCGCGATCTCAGAGTCTTAGAATCAGGCCATGGTTCATGTAGAATTCCGATTTTTGGAAGGATGTTACCAGAACGTGGGCCTGTGTGGATACAAATTGCTGTCTAGCTGCTCATGTGTATCCATACAAAGCAAGGGGGGGGGGGGGGGGTGCTAGGGGTGCAGTCAGAATACTGCCTTACGCACATGGTCTGCGATCAACGTCTTTGTTAAACCAAGACAGTGACACGAAATACTTCGTTAAATTGCACACTCGAGAATCACGTGCAGAGGTTGTGGTCAAATTAAATGCTGGGAAACAAACAAAAATGAACAGCAAGGTTTTGCTATATCGCGTCTTTTGTTAACCAAGTCTACGCATATTTGCAGACCACTTTTTTTCACGGGAAAACATCGCGACGTCAAGGGGACGTTCACGCCAGTAAATAAGTGAAAAACGGCCGATTATTGCAATAAATCATTGCCGACGCTTACTTATAAAGCACGTCATCTCAAAATGAATTGCCTGTGCACATTCAGCTGCAAGTCTACGTATGCGCCTAGGTATCTTCTGTGACAAAATGATACGCTGGGAAGCTGAAATCTCCAGTTCGCAATAGGTCCTCAAAAGTTTTCGGCGCTTCTGGGATGCGAGGCATCATGAGATGTGAAGTACACTGCGTAACCGTACTACCAGGCCACCCACCTTGAGAGCTTGTACAAAGAAATGAAATATTTGTGAATGATTACATTAAGATGGGCTTGGTTTTGTTTGGCCCATCGAATGTTGATGTCCAATGACCAAGTGCTGCCACTGTCCATTACTGGGACAGGAAATTGTGCAAAACACCCTAATCTGTCCACTGTTGTCTCTTGTTTACCACAGATATTTTTTTAGTAATGTACAATACGTGCATGAAAAATGTAGTGCTATAGACGAACCCACCATGATGTTAAAATTGCAAGAAGTGTTTTGCATGCTATGAATGAGCTTTCTTTTTATTAAGGTATGTTAAATTCCTGTCACCCATCAACAACTAAAAAAACGAAGTAGGTATTGAAAAGAATGAAGCAAAAAAATAATAATCTCAATGCCTCCTGCATTTGCATATAGACACTATACTCTTTCTTCATTGCAGTAGGTTTCTAGAGTGAACAATGCTACAATAAATAAATCATTTCCTGGCTTGAAGCAGGAGCATGTTTGTGAACATGCACTATAAAGTATATAATTTCAGCTAGGTAACCAAAACACTCAGAAGCTGTTATATGCAACATATCAAAGTTTTACAACTGTTAATGTTGTTTGTTTATCCTGAACGTCAGTGTAAAACTTTGTGGAAACCGTGTGTGACAATCGAATTGTGATTTATGGTGCATGTACTTTGCTTTCCTTATGTTTATTGCTGTGCAATGCTGACTTGTTAACAGGAGAGACATAGTTTTTTTTTTTTTTTGACAGCGTCAAAATGAAAACATGTCAACTTGTGACTGTCCCCAGTGCAAGTGAATGTGCAATGAACTGTGTGAGAAAGTTCTTTTGCCACTGTGTCTGAACCATTTGCTCGTTAGGTTAGCTATAAAAAATAGGGCATTTTTTGAATATCTGTGCTCTCCATTGTACCGGTGTACTTTTTCTGAAACATATTTTCTCTTGTATGGAAGTAGGAATACTGAAATGGTTAACAAAAGAAAGCATTAGCACTGCTCAGACAAGAAGATTGAGATTAAAAAAATGCTACAACACTGCACAGTGTCCCAAGATTATTGCTGTACTAGACACAGCGAATGTAACGATGTTACTTAAGCCTTTGTACATCAATTGCTGCCTGCTTTTATGTAACCATTTCAGAATACCCTGGCAAGAGTATCAGTACTTGTTTTCCTGCGACTGTTAAGGACAGTACCCTTATGCTTATATATTATGCCGAGTACCGAGTAATATACATCCTTTTTATGCTGTAAACAACCTGTTACACATAGGCCAAGAATTAAATGCATACAAAAGAGAAGGACATGATGCTATATGGAAGATGTTAAGTGCCTCTGTTCTTTTCATGTTCAATATTTTTTGCTCATTTTATCTTAGTTCTTATGCCCTCTAGTTCTAGTCAGAAAGCCAGAATGTTAAAGGAAACAGTGTTCACATTACTAAAGCCAAGTTGCTGAAGTGTTTTGAAGAGGTAATAACTCCCCTGTGTCAAGATGAACGTTGAGATTGTTGTCGAGTGTGTGCCACTTTAATGCGGCTGAAGAGAAGTGGTGATCCGTCCGTGCGCAGTCGCATGCAAAATGCGGTGTTGGTGATGTGTTGTTTCCCAGCGACAATAAACAAAAGGATGATAAGTGCAGTTGATGTTGCCAACTGGAACTGAATTCCAAGTGCCTAACGGAACACGCATGCATGTGTGTGATTGCTTCACTAAATGCACCAGACACATTAATACTGTGCATGCCATGAATATGAAGACTTCGGACAAGTGCGTGAAACAGCACTCCCTGCTTCCTATAGTACGAGTGTAAAGCTCGGGAGTGAGCTGTGCTGTTCAACCTTCACCCCCCTTTTTGCGTTGCCATTGAAGAACTGTGCCTTTTTTCATAAGTATCACAGAAAAACATAATGACAAGGGTAACTAATAATTGGTGTTGCCCATTTCGAATGCATGCAGAAAATGGTGGCGGTGATTATCAGGTAGCTGTTGATATATAATAGGCACATAAGGCATTTATTGTTGGTACCGACTCATGATACAGCGGAAATCATTGTAGACAAAACATGGAAAAAAGAACAAAAGAAACATGACAACACTTCTTTTGTACCTTATATCCTACAATAAACCATAACTACCCTACCAGGGTAACGCTTTGGACTAGTTGGTTATAGATCATAATGGCGGATAGCACAATGCATGAACATAGGAAAAAGAAGGGCCAATGTTTAGCTCGTTTTTTTTGTGGGGTTTAACGTCCCAAAACCAGCTCTGATTATGAGAGATGCGATGTTTAGCTCTTCTATGCCTGGTTATTATGAGAGAAAGGTATATTTGGCTTTTCTCTCATCGTACTAATCTGGTCTCCCTCCGCTCCGGTGCTTCAGCAAGCAACTTTGCCTTCGCTTGAGATCTCACAGCCTTTCATCTAGCTGAATCTGCTGGATGATTGACTCCGACCGCTCAGCCGTCGCTGCATCCATGGGGAGACTGAGTGATTAAGCGCTGGCAAATCAGACATTTAACAACTGCCTATTCACAAGGTACCTCAGTGTAGAGGTTCCCAGCATAGAGGCTGTCACAGACGTGTGCTCTGGCGGCTCAAGGCAATTCAATGCTGAAGAATGACCTCACAAGACGTGGTATAGAACTTTCACTCTATAGGACATCTAACTGTTCTTAATTTTTCACAAAGGCATATTGTGCTCTGTCGCTATTCTACTCTGTCCTTTTCCTACATTCATGTGTAGTGCTACTCTGATGTTATTAACTAGCTCAACTTGTCACCTTGTTAGGAAGGGGACATGTGAGAAACCATGCACCATTTTGTGATGAATACAACTTCAGATGATGAGAAAGCAGGCAGTAGCAGGAGTCCAGTAAAAAAAGACCGTTTAATCACTTTCGAGAACAAGTTTTTTTTCTCGCGTGTTCTGAGACAGGTGACGAGGCACGCCGTGAACTCCCGAGTTTTCTTCCGTGTGCGAGGAACACAAGCACGCAGTTTATCTTCAGTCTGTTCAACACCCCACATAAAAAAAATGTGCGGGCTTATATTTCATTTATTCACCACCACAGCGCCGTTGCTCCACCCATCCTCAGCAAGCCACGGCACACACCTTTGCTGCTTTGTCACGTCGCCAGCTGCAGTTGGGAAAACTTTTTTGGCTCAACAGGAAAAGGGAAGGGAAAAAAGGAAAAAAAAACAACAACAAAAGACACGTGCAAGCACTCAACAGAATGGGGGAAAGGTGGGGAAGAAAGCAAATACAGTCAAACGCCTCTACAACAAAATACCTGTACAATTAAGGGTTCCTAATGACAAGCCAAATTATTCCACTGGTACTGTGAAATAGTCTGCAGGCCACAATTTAAATTTACCTGCACAACAAAGGTGTCGAGGCATTCCCTAAATCTGACTGGTCACTTCACACCAAATGCATGTTTAGCGTTCGCACGTGAAAAGCAAAGCACCTTAAGTCCTGCCACGTAACCCCAGGCATCGCTCAAATCTTACTTTGCTTATTTCAGTAAACTTGGCTGACGAATATGTTGCAGCTTGACAATGTGATACTAGACTGATTTGAACAGACAGGCGATACTGTTGAAGTGAAGTATGGGTAGGTAAATGAATGCAGAAGAGATGAAGTGCTTGCAGATGAACCAATGGTATACAAGTACAGCTAAGAGACACTCTCAGGGTTCATCATGCAAGCAAATAAACAGCCTCTTTAGCTAAACATGTCTTAAACTAATAATGATGTTTTCTTCTTGCTAAACTTGCTTAGCCTGATCTGGAGACTAGGATAGGTGCACAATCTTCAATATCACGACGTAACTTGCACAAAAAGGGATTTTGGAAGTCGCAAGAAGTTTGCTGCAGGGGCTTTGACTGTACCTACAATTTTGTCGATGTCTCGCTCGGCACAACCTTACGTCAAGCAGCTCAACGAGCGAGATTCTGTCGGCATGCAACACAACAAATCAGAAACTACGAAGGCACGTAACGGGGAAAACGTGCAGGCTGTGGGGCAAAAAAATGCAACAAAGAACAGGAGCACACATGCAAAGCAAGGAAGCTCGTGAGGTAATTGAAGCGGCCTAGTGGGTAACCAAGGCACGCATTACTTGACGGTCTGTGCAGTCAAATTAAATAAAGGAGGGGAGAGCTTGGTGTGTGGAACTCTGAAGGAAAGAGGCAAGTAAGGATGCCTAAGGGAATGAATGCGAGGGGAAATAACGTGGCAGAGAAAAAAATCAGAATATTGTCTTCAGTACTTGCGCAGACACCAGCATCACGGTCTGACGGCGAGTTCTGTTGACACGTCGAGAGAAAAACCCGACCGTGTTGCCACGCACTGACGGTCCTGTCACTGCAGTTCATGAACTTGCATTACAAAAAAGGACGACGTGAAGAGAAAGCAATCACAGTAAAACAGACTGTCCCTCTCTGCCAGTCGGTGGTGGTCACGTCGCAGTATCTTACATGTCTACAATATAAATTAAAAGAAAGTTTTTTTTTTTGCTCTTTCTCTCTCTCCTCTTCACACACACTGTCAATCACCGGATTTGCCGTTGTGGCCATGACTTGCGGCACTCTCCCGCCTCAGATTTCGTTCAGCGCAAAAAGTACCTGGTCTTCGTCCGAATCGTCGGAATCATCGGATCCCTCCTCACTCACGTCCGAGAGGCTGAACGCCACGTCGTCGCCATCGTCGTCGTCATCCTCGTCATTTTCGTGCTCGTCAGCGTCCATGTCTTCTGCTGAGTTGTGAACCGAAATGGAGTGGTTCAACGGGGAGAAAGAAAAGAGAGCGTGTGAGACTGGGTAGAGTATACTGCAAAGTTTAGTCAATGCAAAGTAGTAGTAACCGTTATGTGAATAAAAAAAAAAAAGGTCAATTAGCTTACGGGATAGAATGGTGGGCTCGTTCTTAACAGCACATAGAGAAAGAAGTTAAAAAAGAACTTACAGCACTGCCATAATATTTCTGTTAACATTTCTTTTAGGCACTGTATAGGATGCCCATACCTTAACACCCATGAATATTGTTTTTGCATTGGCCTACTACATATGTACGAGAATAATGGCACTCCAGACTACAATGCGAGAGTAACGTACACACGGCCACTAGGGTTTGCAAGTGAGGGTCCTTTAGACGTACACTTACTTTTATTTTCTGCTTGGCACAGCATTTGTAATGCTGTTTCACTGGAAATGCCTGCATTCATTCAGCTGCCTTAGCCAATTAGTGTATGCTACTTTAACACAATGATTGGCCAAGCATGCTGTTCCTGCTACACAGACCACTGCAGTTAGTTGTGCTTTGCAAAACCACCGCACGTGATGAAAATATATAGCTAAAGACAAAGGCAAGAGCACCTGGGGTCTCTGTAACAACTACAATGCCAATGTTAGGTCGCCCTAGCATTTACTTCCTAACCACCGTCACACTGTGTCAGCTACGACAGTGTGACATTCGCTAGGTGCTATGTACTTCTTCAATAGTCTCCTTCTTTGACTGCAACCTTTCACTTAAGAATGCAAGACATTTTGCAAGTTCCATTATCTGAAGCTCCATTTATACTAAATGGCAAAGTGTTTCCACACAGCAGATGACAAGTGCAGTCATGGTACTGCACCACACACATCACCTAACCTATTTTATTCGATGGAGGAAGCGGGTTCACCTATGCACACATAGTAAAAACAGTTCACAGGTAGCTCAAATTGTTGATATTCTTTTTACTTTTCTCCTCATCAATGCATTTCATTTATCTGCATGCTGGTGCAACAATTACGTTCTCAATGACTGTTGAAATATGGCTTAAAAACGTTGGAAGTATTGCACACAACCCATTCTGAGAACGTTTCTGCATTAAGTGGCAAATTTGGTCAGCATGGCACGGATAACGTATTGCTAGACAAAAATAACTAGTCGAGCACTCCATCATTAAACACCACTAACAGCCATCAAACAATTATGGCAATGGGCATGCATGTAGTACTTATCATGATCCAACTTCAAAGCTGAAAACAATCTGGGCACTGAACATTTGAGTGGAATGCCACAGAACGTCTGAAGAATAGAAGGAACATTTCAAGCTCGTCCACTTTTGTGAACAATTTAAAAACATTTTCAACTCCTTTGCTAACTACCATCAACTGAAAAACAGCAGTGTGAATATACTGTACTGTATTCAGGCACAATGTTTGAACCAAGGAACTTGTTTGCAGGAGCAGGAAAATATTTAAAAAAAAAAAAAAGACTGTACAATCACAGCAGGAAAATTGTGTAGTAACATACCTTGTACAACATAATTATGACCAGACGACAAGAGTTCCAGTTATGTTGGGTTACCTAACATAACACCCGTGATGACTAAATGAAAATCCTCACCAATTTATTTCTCAAAGCCGTAACATTTGCAGCAGTGAAATAACTAAGGCGATGACTGATAAGCTCGTCAGCCCTTCTGATAAGGCAGACAAGTTGTGGAGCATTTACAAGCTAAAACACACAGCATGGCCTCAATATATCACTAATACAGTCAAACCCATTTTTAACAAACCCAGCTACAGTGAATAATGCTTTATACAGAACACCTGAAGATCTGCTAGCATTATTCATGAGAAATGTACTTTCTACAAGAAACTGTACACTGTCTGTATCGAACTTCGGGGTTGTTGTCAATAAGCATACATCGAGCCACCAGAGCGGCGTCAAGGCAGTGATGAGTGGAAAAAAAATAACATACATGGCGGGTGATGCGGCTGTGTCAACCACAGAATTTGGCGTGAAAGCCATATGGGTTGTTGATGAAATCTCACATGAATGGCACAGCATGCGTGCCATTCACCAAATATTTTGAGTCCTTTTGTCGCAGACGGTAATCGTCATCTACTTTGCATGCTTTCTATGCATCATCGCCGAGCACCCGTTGCTTCCCACTCACAATGCAGCTATCAGCGCGACATGACATTCTTTAGAGGAAAGTCTTGAACGCCGAGTTTCCTAAGAAAGAACATTTTACATTTTTGCCCGGCTTCACAATATCTTGTACAACAGAACAGGTCATTGAGTTTGTTAAAAGTGGGCTTGTCTATGTCGAAATAATACTTCACATATCAAACAAATTCCAGGAAATGGTGCTTTTCATTATAACTGGGTCAGACTGAAGCCTCGACTGCAAATACACCCATGAAAACAGCTCAGGCTCATTGGCTGACTGCTTAACACACCTTGAGCGGAATGATGCATCACATTTTCTTTAGTTTGACAATGAACAATTCCTGTCATGCTTGCACCTGTGTGCAATATTGCGAATACTGCTAGTATGTATGTGAATCCGTGTGGTACACTTGAAGAAAGCTTCCAGAGTAGCTTAAATTTAAGTTTGCAAAATTTTGTGCAGTGAACAGACACAACAACGGGGCTTTCCATGGACAACGTAGGTGGTTTGTAGGAACGCTCTGTTTATGAAGGACATTTGCTGTCATGCTAAATAACTGATAGAGTGCCCATGTGGGCACTCTGTCCTTTTAATGTCTAGCAGAAATGATTGCTCGTAATGTGCCCTCAGCACTTGCCATTTAGAACATTAAAAAGGATACTGTTAAACTTAAGGAAATTAAGACTTAGGTATCAAAACTTTCGTCCAGATTGGATGCCAAATCAAAACAGACATAAACACATTAATGCAACGTGTATGTGCTGTGGGCACATTAATGCAAATCTGCAGGTCTCTGACATGTGCAGGCAGTGATGCTCGTATGTTAAAAATCCTCAAGGGCACTGCGCACAAACCACACTGGCATATCTGTACAGTAACACTTTGGATACACTGCAGTACTTTAATCACACAGCTGTGCTGCCATTCAGTAGGGGAAAAAAAAATCCACAGGAATCTATTCTGTTCATGAATGCCGGGATTCGTGCAAAAAGCTAGTTACACAGCTAGCTCAGTTATTTTCTTTCTGGCTGACAATTCTCAGGGCTGGCGATATCGCATGTCACACGATTTGTGTGAACGTGAGAGTAATTACCATGATTTGTGCTAGTAAGGAAGTCTCTTTGTGTAATAAAAGAATTCTGAAAGGGTAACTTGAAAGCTTAGCATGGCTTTTCTAGTATGTTACTTATGTCATTTTTTTTTAACAGACCAAAATTTATAATTCTGGGGTACTACATGACGAAGCTGTAATACAGTACAACCTTGTTATAACAAACCTGGATATAACAAACTATTGGATAGAGGTGCATAGAGAAGCAATCATAATTCTCCTTGAAATTCCCATAGATGACATGGACATTGGCTATAACAAACTAATAATTATAACGAAGTAATTACAGCTCCCCTTCAACTTTGTTATAACAAGGTTTTACTGTATTGTTATGAGGCATATGTCATCAGGAGCAAACAGCACGCGTGCCGAAACATCAATCTAAATTGAAGTAAATGGGTGTCTTTGCATTCTGACCCAATTAAAATATAGCCACTGTGGTCGGGAATCGTATTCACACCTTTGAGACTAGTAGCGCAGCATTTCAGCTGCCAAACCACCATAGTGGGTTTCTTTTTGTTAACCTGGGGTCTATTCAGGAATTATCACCTAGTAGAGAAAAGGCAGTTTGCGTGAACACGCACACTCAAGTAAAATTTACATATGCATATGTTCACCTCCGTAGATGTGCACATGCACATACATACACTTGAAAGGGAAACATGAAATGCAACAGCTAGGAAGTGCCCTTAAGAAGACACTACTTCTCTGACTTCACCTCTTCTGTCATAGCTCAAGAAATGGTTTGCAAAACTATACGCTCACCACATCTGCATGCATAATGAATAAAACAAGCCTATGATATGCACTTCACAGTTAATGGAGCATATCTATTGAACGCATTACATTCTGTGCTAGCAAATCAAATAAGGGATTCCACTGTTATGATAGTCACAGGAATGTGCGATAATAAAGACAGATAAAGACACCTGACAGAGCTATGACGGCCAAGTCTTTTCATTATGATGGGCACATTTGCTGTGTTATGCATCACACAATGCATTCGTGGAAGATGCAGATGTCTACCATGGGTTGCATGCGTAACCTCATCAAATGAATACCTTTTAAATAAGTTATTCCCATGCTGTTTTCTTGCAACAATAAACGAAACCCAATGTTTTATGCAAAATGACATATGGCTTTAGTACAGCAAAACCAATTTATCTTAGGTAAAATGTCTAAAGAATGGCTTGAGCTAATTGAAAGTTAACAAGCAGACGTGACAAATTTATACAAGTTCAATTGAAGCACTGTTACATTATCGTGCATTGTCACTAGATGCAGCATTTATGTACTAAGTAGAGCAAGCTTGCCAAACAATTCTCATGTCATTACAAATATGAGTAAAAAGCCATATTCAAGAAAAGCTATTATATACCAGTTCTTTTCCACTCTACACATGGCAAGAGCCCTCATCAACAAAAGCATCAACAAGTCTGTAGGGTACAACAAATTAGTCTAAATACGAGGGAGCTAGACCCCTGGCAGTATGCTTCGCCGCATTACATGCTCTGTTGCAGTGAAGCTTACTTTTGCACATTTGTCAGGAATGCAAGCAAAAGTCCTGCAGCAAAAGCCGTTCACATCTTCATAAACGAATTTTCCTATTTTTTTTCTTCATGGCATACGATTCCCTACAGATTCAATGACTTGTTTGAGTGCACTTACCGAAACAGTGCAAGCAGTTACATTTCATGAGCATTGATGCCTTCAAGTAACGTGAAGAGCTATCACAGTACTTTTACAGGGATGCAACGCAATGTTAAATACATGAAAAGATCAGTTAACACTTAACACAATGCCTTAGCTTTTCATAAGATTTGGAAGGCAGTATCACAGCTTTCCAAAGCAGCTAATAATTAAATGCAGCATGCATGTTTAACGGTGTAGTACCAACATGGAGATTCTATGACTGTCCTTTCCTGCACAACCGGTTGACTTCTCGCCTACACGCTACGATGATTGCAAAGCCTGCTCCTAATTTGTGTAGGAGTATTTTGTGGGCTATTGGGCTATATAACATAGAAGATAGTATAACACTAAAGCAATGAAAAAAACTGTTGAAACCCTTAAAACCTCCTTTAGTCTCCTCAAACGTGAAGGCCACTGAGACTTCCAAAGCAGCACGTGTCAACACATGAACGGTGACTGCTCCCAAGAGCGCTGATGAAAAAATGATGAAGAAAGAAAGAAAGCCGCACCTTCGATACCTGCCGTGTCTTGACTCAAAGCAAAGTCACCTCAGCGACCAACTGAATCAGTGAGCTGTCTTCTTTCGAGGTTTCCATCGGCATGCAAGTGGAACAGAAGGAAAAGGAACCCTACTCTAGCCATCTGGCATAAACATGCTTCCTCGCGTTATGCTTTTCAGAAAGAAAGACGCTACAGATCGGCCCTGGCAAACGACCGTTGTTGCAATTTGTTGCTTCATTATTAAGATAATTATCCTAGTAGACTTTCTGCGGGACAGGAAACAAGGATTTTGTTCCTGCTTACATTAATTCACTATTCTCCACAAGGTACGAAAGAGGCACCAGAAATATCCATGCACGATTGAATGAATCACAGCAGTTAAGTCCGAGAATCGAAAGCCTGATACTGATGGCACAAATTCTGCAGATGTTCGTTAAAGCTGTCGTTTCGTCACACTTCATTTCAGGTTCATCTGAACATAGAAACGTTGGGGCACTGACGTGGGCTCTGAATAGCTGTGCAAAACACTAAACAGTGCTATACTTCTCAGTTCAAGGTTTCTCGTTTTCAACGTCCATTCGCTCTGCTTGCTCATGGCAGCAACCTTCAAGAGAAGATGTGGAGCAACTGGCTTTGCCAGCGCCGACTTACCATCATCATCTTCGCCAGTGTCTTTTCATTCACAAATGAAAAGAAAAGAAAAGGAAAAAATAAGATACCCTGGTCGCACAACCTACCTGCAGCATCTAAAGCAGACTACTGCAAACAGCGTGAAAAACAAGGCAAAGGTTAAGGGTATAAACACACTATGCCCTGAATTAACCACTACCCTTAACTTTTGTCCCGTTTTACACTCTTTACAGATGTATTTACATCACTGAAAGTATACATGAATGTAACCTGCCCCCCTTCCACCCCTCAATCCAAGGTTGCAAAAACTGACTGGTGGTACACATTTTGGTTTCCATTATAAGTCAGGCCCCCCTGAACTTGGGATTTGGAACAAATTGGTTACAAAATTGGTTGATTTACAATCCTGCTAAATGGTATGTCGAACAAGCCCAGCTAAACCAATCTAAAACAACACATTTGGTTGTACAACAACATTAAATGGATGCGCGGGTGAACGTGGGGGCCCTATCCCGTCTTTTCCCCACTAAGCACCCAGATTGCTGCAACATGATGGATTTCTCGACATTAACTCACCGTCGTCATCGTCCTCGTCGGTGTCCTCTTCGCCCATATTGTCAGACTCGTCGTCATCTGCGTCCTGGAAAAGTAATCGACGAGAACAGCTGACCATACTGCAAGCAACGCCATGTCCAGCGACCAAATACTGTACAGCATGGGGAATAAACAATCTCTGAAAATAACACCGTGTCTCACCGTATACTGAAGCCTTTTTGAACTCTGACACCACCCCTGCTTATAAAAGAGAAAGCCTCTTGAGCAGCGAGACAAAGTCTGACACGTCCTTGGATGTTTAAGTGAACTGAAACGCAAACTATTGATTTTTCTCGCTGCGGCAAGTTTTATTATAAAACTGGTGTACATATACACATGTAGCAATTATAGACCAACTATGAACCTGAATATGGTGCTCCTGCGCTCTATCCATACAGACCCTGCCTTCTTTGTGAACGAGATCAAAATATCATGACCACATTTTCAGGCACAGAAAGAACTTGCGCAGGTACTAAAAAACAAGACCTTGATACTGTCCTGTGAAGTTTTTAACAATGAAAACGGGCTTGAAGATAATGAGCACTTTAAAACCAAAAGTTATGCCATGTGTACCACTTACTAAAGCTGCTGCCACTGCTGCTGACACCACTGCTTCTGCTGTGACCCCATCAAGGCAAAGGAAAACAAAAAAAATAAAACACTGACCACTAACAGCATGGAGCTAGTGCTAATCTCCCAAGCAGTAACCTGCTGTGCATCTTGGGGCAGAGGGATGTTTGAGTGCCCACACAGATGACCGAGACTAGCCAGGGGAGGCAATCAAACAAGCGTTCTTTCTTTCTGTTTATGCAGGCAGTAACGAAATTGTGATGAACATCAGGTTTTCCTAGACACGAGACGCGGTGGAGGAGATGGGGACACTGCACAAGTGGTGGTCACGGCGACAGCAGCAGCGGTGGCGGCAGCAGCGGCCGTGAAGACGAACGGCGCGGCAGTGGCGACGGAAAGTGAGCGCTTGTGAAGGGACAGTGGAAAGACCGTACACCCGTTCATGCGAGAAAGAAGAAGAGATTTTGTGACAAATGAAATAAATTATTTTTCGTGTTCCTCAAACATGCGGCGAAAAGCGAGTGGTGTCCAGGCTCCTCCCAGAGTTTTGTGGTTTTGCGCACTGAACTTTCAGGACAAGCAGAACCCAATGCCCCGGACATTGGTAAGCACACGGGTAAGTGAAACCCTTCAAACTTTCTTTACTCTTCTCAAATGCGAAGCACACTGCGACTTCCAACGAAGTGTGCATCAACATATGAACGATGAGCACTCCTAAGACAATATTCCAGTTTTTATGTGAAAAAAAAATATATATATATAGTCATGGTGGTGAATAGGCCGGAGGCGTGAAGACAGAGATGAGTAGTAGACCCTCGGGATTGGCAACAAAAATGCGGAAAGTGTTTATTCAATGTTTCAGCCGGAGACCGGCTGAAACATTGAATAAACACTTTCCGCATTTTTATTGCCAATCCCGAGGGTCTACTACTCATCTATATATATATATATATATATATATATATATATATATACACAGTAGAACCTCGTTATAACGAACTCGGATATAACGAACTATCGGATATAACGAAGTAATCGCTATTCCCCTTGAAGTTCCTACAGATGAAAGTGATATTGCTTATAACGAACTAATGGTTATAACGAAGTAATTACCACTACCCCTTCAACATTGTTATAACGAGGTTTTACTGTATATATATATATATATATATATATATATATATATATATAGGACTGTATATGCAAAAATAGCTTGGGTTGCCGCTAGTTTATAACAGAATTGACGATGCGCCTCTTAGAGAACGACGGTTTATTAAGTCAACGTTTCGGTCGGAGCCCGACCTTTTTCAAGACATGTAAACCACAGGCCAGTATGGCCTTATATACACACTTTGCCTTGTAGTAAGGAGAGAAGGACAAGGGTGGGAAAGTGAATGAGTGGGTTGAAAATATACGGAAATAATAAAGTAAAAAAATAAAAATAATAATAAAGATTGCCGGCATCTTCACTGCAACAAAAGATGAACAAGTCACGCAAAGGGAACTCGCACACACACACACACACACACACACACACACACACACACACACACACACACACACACACACACACACACCACAGAGAGTGAGAGAGAGAGCGAAAGAAGAGAAGAAAAAAAGAAAAGAAGAAAAAGAGAAAGGGGCGAAAGTCGGGGAAACAGCGAGAAGGACGAGTGCCGCCCGCCGCGCCAGTGCTGTCCGAGTCCGTAGACATCTTTAAGAGCAATCCATCAATTAGGTATTGTAAACAGTGGCGCCGGCTTATATCTGGTGAAACTAACGACACTTTCCGTGGCGTACCTTATGCGGTTTGGATATTGCCTCTGTGGTGCCGCTGCCCAGCAACGCGCCCCAGGAGGGAAGAACGGGGGAGGTATTCAGGCATGAAAGGCACAGCGTTCTTGTTCCCGGTTGCAGCCACATTTGTAATACGCACTCGGCGCCACCGCGTGGCGGGGTAAGGTAGGCAAGGAAGAAGAAAGGGCGGCATGAAGGAAAAGAGCCGCACAGAAAGGCGAGGTTTTGAAGCAGTAAAATTCTGTGTACAACACAATGACGCATTGTCCCCTCTTGTCGTACGATCTCCGGAGCCACTTTGCGTGTGTCGGCTTGCACTGCGCGGGTAATGCAAACAGGGCCAGGCCGATAGAATCGGGCGTACACAGCTTTAAAAAAAGAAAAAAAAATGAAAAGTCGAATGAGGCAGTGATAATTGGCGGGAATGGCCGATCTTGTAATTGAGGATACAAAGTTTATCAATTCGACTGTTCACTTCCTAACGATCGTAACACCGAGAGAGCGCCAGGATGTTCATTTATGCCATGCTTAATTGTGCCAAATTTGTAGATAAAGTAAGATTCCCTTTGCTCACGTTCTCTGGTGCTCCGAAAGTTACTTTCCAATAGTGTGACCCTGACATCCTCAAAGCTGTGACCTTTCAAGTTGATATGTTTAGAGAGCGGAAGGCCAGGTAGTGAGCGCACATGGGACCGATGGTTGTTGAATCTTATCCTGAATGGTGTGTCCGTTTGTCCTATGTACTGCATGTTACATATTCCACACTCTAAGAGATAAATAACATTGTTTGAGTCGCAGTCAAGTTGTCCTTTTATTCTGTGCTTAAAATTCGAATGTGTGCTTTCTGCAACTTTTGTTTTCTGGATGTGTTTGCACACGCCGCATCTGGATTTCCCACAGGGTCGACACCCGTCGAGAGGCACTGTTCCTATTTTTGAATGTACAACGTGATCCCTTATGCTTTTCGGTCGCCTGTATACCACACGCGGAGGATCGGTAAAAATTTTGGAGAGTCGCTCGCTTTGTTCCAATATGTTAAAATGTTTTTTCAAGATTTTATTAACGTTCGGTGGATTGCTAGTAAAGGTTAGAACAAGGTTTTTTCGGCGTTCGTGGTCGGTGTCTTTCTGTTCATACAGGAGCGCCTGGCGGAACGAGATTTTCAGCTTTCACAATCGCATCCTCAATGATAGTTGGTGGGTACTTTTGATCGACAAGCACTTCACGCATCCGTGCGGTGTTTTTGTGGAAGTCTTCCGTGCGGGAGCATATTCTTTTGAATCTGTGTGCCTGAGAATAAGGAATGCTAGTTTTACAGTGGCGCGGGTGGCAGCTATTGAAGTGCAGGTACTGTTGTCTATCTGTAGGTTTTCTGTACACGCTCGTGACTAGTGCACCGTCTTCTATCCGTAGCTGAACGGTCGGGCTCCGACCGAAAAGGTCGGGCTCCGACCGAAACGTTGACTTAATAAACCGTCGTTCTCTAAGAGGCGCATCGTCAATTCTGTTATATATATATATATATATATATATATATATATATATATATATATATATATATTTACACACACACACACACACACACACACACACACACACATGATATGCGCGGTAGTGACCCCTCTGTGTTTATTTCGACCTTGACATACTTTAATACGCTCCAAAATCTAAATACACCAGTGTTTTTTGCACGCCTAGCAACAACGCCATGATCTCTCGACTACCGACGGCAGGTGTTTCAGAGAAACTTGCAGCACAATGAATAAGAATTTGATCAGGATGGAAGCATAATAGTTCACCAGTAGCGCTTTTAGGAAGACAAAAACGAAATAGCACAACTTTATCTGCAAACTGCACACTTGCAGTGCTCACCATACACAAGTAGGCGGGCGTACAAATTATTATTACTAGTACCCTCCTTTACGGCAACTCCCATATCTCTGCGCCAACTTTTCTATTATTTAAAACCCAATCACTATGAGCAGCACCTTTCTGGGCATTATTGGAGGAGGCGCAAACCTTCATACGCTGAATCTGATTGATTTCCGGAGTTTCGCATCCCGGAGACGCAGTAGTGGAGGGCTCCGGAAATTTTGACCAGCTGGGCCTCTAAATTTAACGTGCACTGACATCGCACAGTACAGGGGCCTCAACACTGAATCTGCAATCCTGCAGCCAAACAAATTGGCTGGTAACGTATCCCATTCGGAAATCATTTTCGGGAAAGAGGAACAAACGTCACATTTGTGATCAAAATGGGGGGACTGATCGTGCACTGTTTCTAAATACAGTAAAACCTCGTTATAACGAAGTTGAAGGGGGAGTGGTAATTATTTCGTTATAACCCATTAGTTCATTATAACCAATATCAATTTCACCTATAGGAATTTCAAGGCAAATTGCGATTGATTCGTTATATCTGATAATTCATTATATCTGGGTTCGTTATAACGAGGTTTTACTGTAACTTCAAGGGATGACTCCTGTTTGCTTATTATAGATTGAATAGAAATGTTTCAATCCAAGATTACGTCGTTGGTCTTTAAATCTGTAGTAAGAGCGCGCAAGCACTTTTAAATGGACATGGCTTTCGAGATATATGCGCTGCACCTGTCATGTGGTGCGCGCATATCTCAAAGACCGTGGTAAAGTACCCGTGCATGTCTGTGACTTATGTCACTTTGCCTATAACGACGTCAACATACAAGGTGGCCAATAATTACGGGAAACCTCAACAAAGCGCTGGAATTGGCTTTTTAAGCCTCAGCGGCCATTCCTACGCCTAGTGGTTAGAGCATATCACAATCACTCCGCCGCGTAAACAATACGTTAGATTGATTTCTGGGGTTTAACGTCCCAAAACCATGATATGATTACGAGAGACGCCGTAGTGGAGGGCTCCAGACATCTCGACCACCTGGGGTTCTTTCATGTGCAGACTTGTGTGCTGCCTGTCATAGCTTTGAAATGGCCCTTCATATCGAAATCGTACAGTGATGCGAGAGAGCTGGGATCTTTCTTCACTTAGGTTAAAAAAAAGAAAACCAGAAAAGGATTCTTTAGGCAATGTCTACTGTGACACTGCGTTCATCTCTTTGTTGGTATTGGTGTCACGTCAGGAGACGCAAGCTTGTGCTTAGTGGTTAGTGCATAGTTACGGTGCATTCGCAGAAGGATATACATAAAACAAGTTTTCACTGCAGTGCCACACTCCTGCTACTGGCCCGGGAAGGACAAGAAAATGTTGTGACAATGCATGAGAGACATCTGTTGCACCAGTGATTGAGGTGCCATGGCATACACAGCCCTTGGCACCTCACCCAAAACCGGTGCCTTAATGTCTGACCTAGCGACAGCTGCAACCGCCATGAGATTGGTACGGTCCCAGTGCTTTAAAGGTCAACAGCGTGCCAACTGCGAATGGCACGCAAGGTTTTAGCATATGTATGATGCGTGCATTACCTACAAACATTGTTCTGGCTACCAACTGAAACCCTACATGACGGGGTAGCTTTGGCTCCTTTTCCGTCCAGATTTATTCTGGGGCTTTATTTCAACAGTGTAGCACGTCCATCCTGCAGCAAAAGTTAACCTGATGAGACAGTTTCAAGAGAGCCATATTACTGACTAGGCTTCAGCCTGAAGTAGTCTTGTTAATTCAACCTTCATTACATCAGTTAGGAAAATAAGATAATTTGGACATGCTCTCTTGTTCTGGCGGGCATACGCATTATAAAATGGGGTCAAACACTCATCAATTTGACTATATTTAACCGCACCGCAGATGTTCCACGCCAAAAAAGATGTTCCACGCAAAAAGCGTCCAACCAAAACAAAGTGGCGCAGTGAACACCTCCATCGTCATCATCGCGACCCACGCAGCCGAAACCAAAACGCTTCAGAACTGTTTGCGTTTACCAATGCGTGTGCGTCGGTAAGCGTAGTTGTTCAAAAAAGTCGAAGGAATGCTGCTATCTGCAAACGCTGTGGAAAAAGTCGTACCCAAGAAAAAGTGTATTGGCCGAGATTGTATGAAAGAAATTGCGCTGCACAGCTACACGATATGGTGGACCCCGTTAACTGCGTCTGATGGAGACACGAAGAAGGTACGTGCTGACGGCACTATGGATATTGTAAAAGCTGGCTATGGAAGTTGGTGGTCCTGATGCTATGCTATGCTGGAGGCGAGGCTGTGGCAACAACGCATGCAAGCACTAGGGCTAACTTTCATTCACTTGTTCTTAGCGTTTGCCACAGCCAGTATTCGCAGTGCAACGTGACGAGAGAGACCACTCACCTCGTCGTCATCTTCCTCTCGCTGTCGACCGACCTCGTAGAGTCGACAGATGCTTTCCGAGCTGCTCATCGTGGCATCCCTGGTGCCTTGGTTCTGCAAAAGATTTGCATTTGGGAAAACCTCGGTTATCAAAAAGCACCCTCTGAGAAATACTGGTGTTTCGGAATTCATTTGTAGGTCAGCATGTAAAAAAAGAGGCATTTTCTCCTAGCTGAAACAGGAAAACCAATTTCAAATAAGAGATGCAAACTATCACACAGTGAAACCGTTGTGAATACTAAATATTAGGGGTGCACGAACATTCGAATTTTTTTAATAGCGTTTGCTATTTGATTCGATTCACACTCAACTTTCACTACTCGGAATTCTTCGAAATTTGTAATTAAGGGGGGACGTGACGTTGGAAACCAACTTTCTTATTTCTTTATGGATTTTGATGAAATTTGGTAGACTTATTAGCAATGATTCTGTGATGCTACTGTATAAATTTCATGAGCTTATCTTTAAAACTTTATGATTTACAACAATGTCCTCCTTCTGACCTTGTTCCGAGCCTCAATCGCTTAAAAAATGTGATAGAAAGCTTTTTCAAAGTGCTGTGAGCTCTATGATGAACGGTCCAGGGCGTAACATTCTTAGATTTTTTTATTTGCTACACAATTTTTTTCAGTTGTCGTTTTTTACAAGGTGACTGCACCACAAGAGCTCAGGCTGTGAGCAATTAGTCGTATTGTTAAATGTTGTGAAGGAAAACTGGAAAAGCAAGAATGTCACGCCCTGGGCAATTCTTCTAGGAATATAGGAAAAAAAACGGAACTGAAATAGACCTAGTAGTCATGAAGAAATCAGCGGAACAAGCAAGGCAAGGAGCAAGAAAAGTCGTTTTGAGAAAACGGCTTTCAAAGTTTTTCCATGGATTTTTATTAGAAAAGGGCACTGAATGCGCAGTATTTTGTGTCCTTTTTGGTGCACGGCTTCTTGAATGTCCTTTCTTTAGTTTGGTATGCCTTGCTGGCCTCTTTTTTCCTAAAAGACACCTTTCTTTGCTGCTCTGGGAAAGGCATGTTGTCCAGGCTACAGTCAAAGTGTTGCACAATACTCAGCATAAGCATGGTGGGCTCAATGACTGTACTTGAAATACTGCCTCATGGACAGATCTGCATGCCAGAAAGGCATTGGTACCAGGGTACACAAATACTGTCAGCAACTGTCTCACTGGAAGGTCTGGACTGAGCCTTCAGACTTTTCTGATATGTTTTATGGTGCAACCCTCAATGTGAGATGTTGATTGTTGACCAGTGTAATTAGTGAGAGCTCCTAGCCCCTTTTCAATACTTTTGAGAGCCTGCACAGCTCTCCTAATGCACAGAAAATCTTACGATATTCATTTCGCGGCAATTACTACCGCTAGAGTTACTGTATATGTTCCTCTACATATACAGTTACTCTAACCACCCGTTCGCGAGAGCGCTGCCAGACGCGCGTACACGTCAGTATCATTTGCGATGCTGACCCATATCTAGTTCCTACTTAATTAAAAGTTGTTAGGAGCGCTGCTGACTCCTACAACGCCGAGAAACGGGTTCAAGGTCGTGATTTTGAACGATCGGAAACTCGTTCGCTTTTTTGCGTACCGGCGCCTGTCATTCCGTTTTCAGCGCGGTCGCACACACACAACTTACTGGCACGTACGCGGCGACCTCGCGGAATGCGTTTGGTGATACAAAATGCGGCTCTAGGCGCGCCTGAAGGGTATCGTCCATACTTGCGGACGGCGTGGCAACGTGACGAGATTCGGGCACATCCGTGGCGCGATCGCTACATGCAGTCGGCAACGTCGGACGCCGCGCGACATGGGCAACGGTGCCACTGCCGCTCGCACATGATGCTTCGCCCGCGTATGAAATGCCACAAAGCGACCCGTCAAAATTGACAAAAGCAAGCATACCGGCCGCGCGCGATTGATCGGGAGCGGACGCACCATCGGCACTCGCACGCGTTACTTCCGAAACCACGCTCCGCGCGCACCGACAGCGAGCCGAAAAGTCTAAACGCGCCCATCACAACAAAAATCCGCCGCTGAAACTACGTTCCGCAAATACCGACGATAATGGCGTGCTGAGATGTCAAGAGGCGCACAAAGCACTCGCGGAGTCCGCTGCCGAAACCGCTCCGTACGCGCTGACGAACATGGCGACGCGATCGTCAAACGCGCGGCGCCACGAGGCGCGAGCACCGCGAGCGATAAGATATCAGCTTTGGGATCAGCTGCCGTTCTGTCTACACACCGCCCGATCGCCGACACTGCAAATACTATCGGGGAAGGCACGCACAGACGAACATACAGCGCAGAGAGGCGCGCCGGCGCGGTAGCAGAAGACGCGGACCGCCAAGGAGACCAATGGCGAGGCTCCGATTCGTCACGTGACGGGCGCGGCCAATTGGAGGCCTCGGCACGGCCTTGAATCTTTTGCTTTTTGTGCGCTTGCTTCTGTATGGAGGAGCTGGCTGAAGCGGCAGATTTGAAGACGGAGAATCGCGCTTTCCAACGAGGGCAAAATGGCGGCGCTCGGTTGCGCCGTTGCGGAGATATTGGGACTTGAAAACTGCCGTTTTTTCACGATTTCTATCGAGTTTTTTCGCCACGTTGGCCTCTATTAACATTTTTTTTAGCACTTCTACGCGGTTTTCAGCGTTCATATTTCGGAATCAGATAAAAAAGGACTTGTAGAAACTGACTATGTGGTTTTCAAAAAATCGATTTTTTGGTCATTTTTCGCGATACGAAGGCCGCGTCCCCCCTTAAGGGGCAGAATAGGATATGTCTCATGACAAGTGGCCCTTTCCCACATTTATTACACTTTGCCACACGACACTTGTGCATTGTGGCGAAGCTAACACTCATGCACTGCGGCAAAGATAGCACTCGCGCACTGCAGCAAAGCTAACACTTGAACAAGCTTGCGCATAGTGGCTTGTGCAGTGTTACGGTGCATTCCTGGATGGATATGCATAAAACAAGGTTTCACTGTAGTGCCACGCTCCTGCTACTGGTCGGGGAAGGGCAAGGAAAATGTTGTGACAATGCATGAGAGACATCTGTTGCACCAGTGATTGAGGTGCCATGGCATACACAGCCCTTGGCACCTCACCCAAAACCGGTGCCTTAATGTCTGACCTAGCGACAGCTGCAACCGCCATGGAATTGGTACGGTCCCAGTGCTTTAAAGGTCAGCAGCGTGCCAACTGCAAGTGGCACGCAAGGTTTTAGCTAGCACGCATAGTATGGCGAAGTGGCTCTTGCATATAACCACTTCTCTGTTGGACTGTTCTTTAAGACACGAGTGTTCTTTTTCTAGGGAAGATGTATGGGAGTACAATGGTCGTGCAATAAATTTGTTTTTTTTCTGCTCAAATTTAGTACTAAATTTCTCTATATTTAATGTTTAAAAATATTCAAACATTATTCGAAAAATATTTTATTCAATTCACGTTCGCACATTAACATTCAGATTCCCTTTGCACTCACAATTTTGCTATTCACAGTTCGCACAGCTTTATTAAAAATGGCCAAACCTCATTACAGCAAAGAGATATCTAACTAGAAAATATCCAAATGGAAGTTCTTTACATATGCAAAATCATTTAGCTGGACTCTACACTATCAAGACCTAGATTTTTTTTTTTGTTACACCCATACCTCGCTATGACAAATTCAATATAACACGGAAATAGCTTCGTGATATCTGATAATTTGTTATAAATGGACATTCATAATATAATGTTACTGCAGTATTACATCTCATTTAATTAGTTACAATCGAAAATTCGTCATATCCAAATTCGTCATACCATGGTTCGACTGCACTTCAGGGAATTAATAGTGCTTACCTCCACAACAGCTAGGAAGTAATCGGACTCGTCCGGCTTGAGGTCGTAGATGTTACGTTTGATGTCAATCGTTGCTGGAAGACAAGACAGAAAAGAAATTTTGCAAGGACAAGCACGAAAGGATAACTGAGGAACTTTCCAAGTGCAAAATCAGAGGCCAACAGTCATTCTTACGGCCAGCCCAATGTGTTGTACACACCAGTGAAATACAGCACACCTTCTTAGCTTGTTGTGAAAACAATGTGCAATACATGCTAATGTTTTCAGATGTATTACATGAAACAAAGGCTAGAAAAATACAAAGCGGATAGGTGGGCTCACGTTTCACCTGCATTACGCACATCTTGCTTCGGCAGTCACCTTGCCGACAGAACACCACCATGCTGCACTTTGAATATAGCCAACCATTCACTGGGAACAAGTTTTTTTGTTTTTGTTTTTGTGGGGTTTAACGTCCCAAAACCAGCTCTGATTATGAGAGACACCATAGTGGAGGGCTCCGGAAATTTCGACCACCTGGGGTTCTTTAACGTGCACTGACATCGCACAGCACACGGGCCTCAACATTTCGCCTCCATCGAAATGCAGCCGCCGCAGCCGGGATTTGATCCCGCGACCCTCCGATCAGCAGCCGAGTACCATAGCCACTAGACCACCGTGGCGGGACCACTGGGAACAAGTTGGGGATACTTAGAAACAAGACGAAGTTTTTGGCTTCCAGCATTAATGGTCCACTTGTTGAAATATTCTGGCCCATGTGAGGGTGAACGACTCCAGCAGCGCATCCTATACGACTGCACAGGTGGACCACACGAAGATGCAGCAGTCTCTCGTTAATTCAAATTTGAGGAAATCACGGAATTTGGTTTGAATTATCGGATGCACACAGAAGTGTGACTTAGTGCAGCACACTAGGGAAAGCAGGGATGTAAAGTCATAACACGTATTGTTGACACCTCAGTGTTTTTTTTTCCCCTTTTTTCTGCTAGTGCTTTTTGAATGCTTTGACAAGTGATGACAGGAAACCGGCCTTATTTCAGGCTGTTAAAAATATATTAGCACGAAGCTACAAACACGGAACTACAGCAGCCGATATTGTTGGTAAGGATAAGCAAAAAGTACGAAATAACAGAATTACCCAAAGGTGTAGTTTGAATAAAGCAGCTTTTAATTGAAGACACAGCAGGCCAACCAAAAACATGAAATCTTTATGAATTAACTACAGGTTTGAAATATCAGAGTTTGAATTATCGACAGTCTGCTATATTTTTGTGCTAGATAGATGTTGTTGCAACAAAGTTCGACTCTGCGGTGCTGCACATGTTTGTTTCTGTCAAAGCACAGGAAAACGTGGCGGCCAATTCACGAGATGGATCTGTTGCACCAGTGATTGAGGTCCCACGGCATACACTCCATTGGCACCTCACCCAAAACCAGTGCTGTTAATGTCTGACCTTGCGACAGCTGCGACCGTCAGTGGATGGTACGGCCCCAGTGCTTTTAAAGGTCAATGGCATGCCGCCCCAAACGCCACAAGGATATCCGTTTAGAAGTGTGCGAATATTCGAAATTTCGAATAATTTTCTAATAGCGTTTGCTATTCGATTCGATTCGCACTGAAATTTTACTGTTCGAAGTTGGTAATTAAGGGGAAGAAAACATGCTATGTCCCATGACAAGTGCTCCATTCCCGCAAGTAGTGCGCTTCACCGCTTAACACTCGTGTACTGCGGGAAAGCTAACTCTCGTACTGTGGTGAAGTTAGGTCAGCTTTCTGTTGCACAGGTCCCCTGTTGGACTTTGGAATGACACTGTGGGGGTACACTAGTCATGAAATAAATTTTTTTGCCCATGTTTAGCAGCACATTTCTCCATAATTTGACATGGTATTATTCAGAAAACATATTCGAAAATTATTCGAAAAATATTCGATTCGATTCGCACCAGAACATAAATATTCGAATTCGCTTCGCACTCGAAATTCTGCTATTCGTACAGCTCTAATATCCGTTCCAAAGCGCTCGTACCGTGGCTAGTTGGTATGGCATACTGGTGTTGATGTACTGCACAGGTGACACACTAAGGACACAGACACACAAATAAAAACGACAAGGACACCGTACCTTGCGCACAAAGTGCATTGTCTGCGTCGCTTCCATTTCTGTGTCTCTGTCCTTAGTGTGTGTCACCTGTGTAGTGCTTTATCGACCCCAGTTAAGGATATCAGACAGAAATCATTGAAATGAAATGGGACGTAGTGATACAATTTGGTGACTAATGGTGCTTCACCAAGAAATGGGGAGGCACACGTCCGCTGCTGGGATAGACGGGGCATTGTCTCACGATGTCTTGGTTTGGCAGCCGTTTGAGTAACGGCACTTTGTACTGAAGCGATGTGGTCACGACTGTGGCTTGGCCCCTCCAAACCACCTTGATCCCGCTTCACTTTCATAGTTAAACTGACAACGAGTACGTGAATACAAAAGCTACACTATACATAAATGTACTGACACATTTCGCCTCCGCATTTCGTAAACAATGGGTTTGTACTAGAATTAGCAGCGCTTCATGGCAGTAGTTGGTACGTAGTAAAAACTGTACGACATTCCCCCTGTACTGTATACAAGACAATAGCATACTAAACTGTCTGCATGGCAATGAGAAATGACTGGTCCGTCCACTTCTGTCATTAGGGATGCCCGCGAGAGCTACCGAATGCTAACGTGGCCGGGCGTTGCTTAGTGGTGACCCGCAATCAACCAAGACCCTCATGGCACTGCATTTCAATCACTGAGCATTGTATTTGAACGGTAAAGGTCAGGTGCTCAGAGGAGCTACTACTGTTGGTGGAATGAGCGAAAGATTCTCAAACAAAAACCCGATTAACAAAAGAACTATGATCGCATTAAAGAGGTGACGACAGATTCCGGATATGTCTTCGCCACCTTGTGCGAGCAAATCGAAAGAGACTCACCTATAGAGGAGTAGTCCGACGCATGGAAGGTTCGGAACGAAGAGCTGAAGAGCCGTGCAGAGTCGTCGTCGTCTTCGGTGAGCACAGCCCCGTACAACACGTCTCCCGCGCCGTTGAAGGTCACCTGACACTGGTCCAGAGCAGGGGACCGTGTGCAGGAGCCGGAAAGTCCGCAAGTCCCACACCTCAGAGTTTGATATCACCTGGAGCGAAATGCGCCATGACAAAGCAAAAAGTTCTTCAGCAGCAGTTGTTACAGTGCAATGTAGACACAATTACAAAGATTGAACGCTGCACAGCTATGTGAACTAATATTTCAATGTCATTATTTCAGGCATTGTCATGGAGGCAGTGGAATGGCATTCGATGCACTGCCTCCATGAAATGCCTGGTAAGTTGAGGGGGTGACCCCAATTGACTCGAAAGTGCATGCCCAGCGAAATGTTATTTAAGATTAATTTAACACTTACTGCTTGAACCAAGGTGTGCACAGGGAAGCTCAGAGTATTGTAGTGTGCTCACAGCGTGCACACTGAAGGCAGAACACAATTTATGGTTCTTTCACCGAGGCAGCTGAGTGCAACATTGGAAGTGTGTCTATTTCACATACTCATTTGGGTGCGCAAAATGACATCTACAGTTTGAAAGAATTGATCCTGGAAAAGGATACAACCTAAAACCTGAATCAACCGCTAGACTGAGCTCACAAACCATCACAAGGCAACTGCATGCAATCATATACATTAATAAACAGCACGAAGGAAAAAAAAAAAGGCGGAACACTGCACTGAGTGCTTTACAACTAGAAAATAAATTGGTAACAAGACACCTTGAATTACAAATGAAAACCCTGCAAACTAACTGTTGCACATTTAATCACTACCCCAATAAAGCATGCAGCCAACACACCTCAAGCCCATTGGGATGGAAGACACCGTTGACGTGCGGGTTGAACTTGTCAAACTTGTGGAGAGGCGACACTGCGCGCACGTCCCACAACACGCCGTCCGAGAGCACGAGTTCGTCGGTCGGGTTGAAGGTGGCCCGGTTGCGAGTGTAGTGATTCGATAGGTCGGCGTCACGCAGCGTCGAGAGCAGGGCCCCTGTGGTCGTGTCGTAAATGTGGGCCGTTTCGTGCCGCGTGCCCAGCACTCGGTCTAGCGACTGCTTGCCAAACTCGACGTAGTAGTCGTCATCGAACGTGAGCCTGCAGAAGAGCACGCTTGGATTCAAAAGTGCAAGCTGAACCAAGCCAACGCCAATCAGAAATTTGCAGACAATTTCCAGAAACCACTTAAAGCTAGAGAAAGCCAAGCTGCGATGTCGTGTATAACATATATACTGTTACGGGGATTACATCTATTTATAATATGTACATAAAGCAAGCCCCTCTGCTACCTTGTGACGATATGGTTGCATGCCACCATTTCTCACAAAAAAAGTTATAACAAAAAGGTTATACAGACATCATCCACATGAAAACAAAAGCAAGACGCCGATATGCATGTTCATAGTTAAACTGACAACAAGTACACGAAGAAATACAAAAGCTACACTATACATAAATGTACTGACCCCCCTGGCCAGTATTCTGTAGTGGTTTGAACAGTGCATGACTGTCCCTGCAAATACACTATTGATACTGAACTAACAAACCAAGAAGTTCTTTAACTTGCACCGACATCGCACAGTACATGGTCCTCGGCATTTTGCCCCCATCAAAATGCAGCTATGTACCAACATTCTGAGTACAGGGATAGCATAACATACATTCATTTATCCCTTAACGCATAACGGATAGCAGTAGTACGGATAGCATAACGTACATTCATTATCCCTTACGGGTATTACATAAGGGGGGGTTGCATAGTTTGAGCACTTAACGTTCATTCTGCCGTAAATAGTTACCAGGTTGGTCACATGATCAGCCATCACTGTGCAGATGCTGGTGGCTCATGACACAGCAAACTTGCATCAGCAAAAAAATAAAAACGTTTCTCCAAACCTACACCACCAAAGCAATGAGATACAGTAGACTCGATAATTCGAAGAACACTGAAATTTTCGGTTGGCCAGCAATATATTCAGTGTAATTCACTGCTGCTTAATTCAAACTGTGCCACTCAATTAATTCCGTTAATTCATAGTCGTTGCTTATCCTTCCGAAACATTAGCTGCTTTGGTTCTTTCCAGCTGAACATCCATTCTCATATATTATATTTTAACAGCTGGAAATTAAGCCAATCACCTGGCAGCACGTGTGAAAGTAATCAATACCACTAGCAGAAACAAAGAAAAATAAACACCGAGGTGGCAACAATGCACATGATCTACTGGCCACCTCCGTTTTTCTTGGTATGTGCTACACTGAGTCATGCCTATGCTTGCATCTGATAATTCAAACAAAATTCTGCGGTCCCCTCAGGTTTGAATTAATGGGAGTCTACAGTAACAACAGTGATAACACTGATGAAGTGCCACACAAACCACTCAAGAAGTGTAACAAATATAAGAGATGTAGCAGAACCATTACACTTATTATAGCAGCAAAATTGGGCTGGATGAAATGGTTTATAAGTAGAGAAGACAAAAAAATTTTATTGCACGAGGACACTGGCTAACTGCATCAACTTTCCCAAGCAGTTTTATTAAAGATGTACTAAAGAACAAAATGGCTTTTGTCATATTATTGAAGTACCCTTTCACAACATAAAACACCACTCAGTCTGCAGAAATGCTTGGCAAGCAGGAAACATGCAAAAGATAATGCAGTCGGTGGGGCCACCTTAAATTTCCTGCGTGAACACGCCGCAATGCCACAGACTTTGACGGTGTAATATGTAGTCACGTTCTCTGAGCGAAGTAGCCTACTGCAATACCTGGGCTCTTGTGTTTTATGCTTATAATATGCCAGTGGCGATGAAATTTACTGTACTTTTGCCTCAATTCTTCGGGTTTATTTTGGTGCAGTTAACATTTGAAAATGTTTGTTGCTATTAGAAAAGTACTAGAGTCTACAAATAATACCTATTCAATTGACAGGTCAAACTGAATAGCACACTATGGCACTCAATATCTGCAATTTTAGATATTTGCACACTTCTAATTACTACACCGAATAACATGCAATTGAGGACTGTAGAGTTTTAAAAGAATAGTTATTCAGTCTAAACAGACTCATTGCTTCATTTCAGGACAGGACACTGCTGAAGCCAAATGATCAAAAATGCAAGACAGTTGTTTCGACTCACTTCTGGTCGAAGACATCCGTGAAACTCCACAACGACGACAGTGGCCTTCGCCACGCCGATGATGTGAGCAAGAACTTACCATCCTGCAAAAAATATGCAAATGCCGATACAGCACAGTCCACGTCCACTTATAAAGATATAAAAAAATCTGAAAAATACATGACCGTCATAACCAATCATCACTATATCGGACTGCCATGTAAAAAAAAGGCTTCCACGCATAGTTAACCAGCCTCTCGATACAAAATTTTCACTTGCACTGAGAGAGAGAAATCGCAGGAAATACGCTTTGACAAAAACATGTTTATTGTGTTTAATGAGTGCCTCAAGCTTCGGGTGCACCATAGCAGTTTCATACAGGCACTTGCTCACTTGGTCACGCAGCCATTGAACTTGCACTACTGCCACGTGCATTGCATACACACCATAATTACTAGCATAATGAATGCACTTTCCTAAAATACAGAAGCAATTTAACATTGAGGGATGCATTTATTATGCGAGGTAAATTTTACGAGACTTTTACGGCGCGAGCAAGACATCTTAACGCGCAAACAAGCTGGTGATGCAACCTGCAGTAATGCTTTGATTGATTTGTGGGGTTTAAGGGGGGACATGGGTCTTAAAGGTGTCATTACTTATTTAAAAACCAAATTTGATTAGTGTTTGCATGCTCATTTGCCCTCTTTTTCTGATTCTAAAAATACTGTTATTTTTCCCCTGAGTTCATTATTTAATGACATAATTAACAAGACAACCTCTTTTGTTCTTACTAAAATAGAGAGACTACCACCGCACCAAAATATACAAATGGCATATTAATTGTTAGCAGAAGGCATAAGGAACACAACAATGGAAGTACTTTTGTGATTAGGTCATTGTTTTTTGCTTTATAGTACAATGAACTGTATCCTTTCAAAAATGGCCATGCAAATGTCTCACAAAAAACAAATTTGATAAACTTAAGCGAGTAATATTAAAAATTTCCTTCCTATGTTGTGTGCTCGAAACATCCAGCTTCATGTTGCAAAAAGAATTATTATTCTATCTGTGATGGCCAATTAAATATCGGAGTAACTGTCTTGCTGGGTGTGCAAAGCTAGAGTTTCGAGAAAACCAAGAAAACAAATAAATGCCATGTTTAGGTGTGAGCAGTTGCAAATGTTTATACACATACACACTTACAAAAATTTGGTAGGCTACCATTAGTATATGCTCAAGGTACTAGAATGTGAGCATGGCATCATTGGAGATGTCTCATTTTAGCGTTTACACAGCAAAAAATTGGGTGCTTTATATGCCTTTTAATTGATGATTTGGCTGAAATATGGTCTTAACAGATACAAAACTTGGCATATATGGAGAGTGATTGATTTAGATAGCAAAAATGCTTTTTTCCAAAAATTGATTTTTGGGCAATATTTTTGGTCTTAAGACCCATGTCCCCCCTTAACGTCCCAAAACCAGCTCTGATTATGAGAGACGCCGTAGTGGAGGGCTCCGGAAATTTCGACCACCTGGGGTAATGCTTAGAGCCACGCATGTGATGAAATTCTGTTTAAAAAACAGTAAAAACAAGTTATATGGTGTCGTTACCATGTGACTCATCACCTGCCATGACAGCCTTTACGGTGGCTGCATTTTGTTCCATTGCAATGGCCTTTCACTTTTGCTTAACCAGTGGTTCGCCCACAGAGGCACGAAACCGGAAAAATGGTGACGTAGTCAAACGATCAACAGCCAAAAAATGATCAAGCGGAACGCGGCAGTCTCTGCCACAAATAGAGTTTCTATAGTTTCTATATCACCGCAGGTCCCGCCTGTAATGACGCCACAACGCACACAATGTGTAGGCCAATCATCTTCACCACGCTGGCTTGGCCGGCTTGAGACAACCAAGGCAACTAAGGTCGTTACGTTGCTGATGCAATCTCGGAGTCTAATCAGGGCTCGGTGATGTTCATGGATGGCCGTAATGGGAGAATAGATGTTTCCCATCACCGCATGCAAAACGACTCATCATCGCCATTCTCCCTCACATGTGCGCTGAGCCTCCCGGCCATGCACATTAAACATGACGTCCGAGATTGCATTGTGGCAATCTCGGTGATCACACCCCGGCCATGCTTAGGCTCGGCTGCACCGGCCTGCACAGCACGCCGCAGCGAGCATGAAGGAACTGTGACAGCACTGAGGAATGTTGCATTGCAAATAAATGTTACCGCTGCTTGCACGCAGCTATGCCATATTTTCTGCGGCAGTTTTCTCAGTACAAGGGAGTTACGAATAACAGGGCCGAACGGCTCCCGAACACCACAGCTCCCGGGAAGCCAGATTAAGTGGGAAAGCGTGGGACTGCAGTAGTTCGAAGTTGGGGGGTGCAGTTATTACATGAGAGAAAAGAAAAACCGGAATTGTACTACTAAAGTTGGGGATGCGTCTATTACGCGAGTGCATTCATTACGTGAGTAAATATGGTACTTTACTGCATGTACGGGCTGAAGCTCTCACACGTGTGAAACTTATGAACGACTCATTCTCTTGCGGCACACTTTGTGGGGTCATTGGTGTCGAAGGCAGGCCAGTGTCAATTTATTTGTCGCTGCCACTGCTGCCATCGCCACCACTGTGCAATGCCACCCCAGCCGTGCCACATGGCAATAACATATTCTCAGTGATTGCATTGTCAGTGGTCCTCCTTGCAGACTACAGCTTGGCATTTTAGGAACACCATGAGCACACCATTTCTTTCTTTGTTGTTTGTGGCGTGCCCCAAGCGTTCAGCGACACCCGCAGCTTCTGCAGTGTTGGTTTCCGCATCATGGGGCGTTTCGTAAAAACGCACAAAGCTCGCCTTCTAGCCATGATATCACGCACCATAAATTAAGTGCACAACCTTCAGAAGGTTGATCTTCGAGTGAGGGGCCTGCCATAACGCGGCAAAAGCATAACTGATTAATCAAATGCATGGCACCAGCCCAGCACAACCAACAAAATGTTTCAAAATTGTCAATCACGGGGGCATGCAGCAGCTGCAGACCTGCTGTCAGGAACCGATCGTTGTTAGCTTCGGGCTAACATATCAGCACTGGAGTTGTCAAGCGACAGAACCACTCTTTGATTTAAGCCTCGACGATTTCATTCACACGTTCATCTTCGTGCAGGCATGTGAGAGGCACCGTGTGCCCGTGGCCAGCCTGCCGTGGCATTGGCGCTGCCCGCCACCACATTTTTTTTTTCCTTGAACGCAGAGATCGCAATGACATGAGAGGGAGGAGTGACGCCGCTGTTGCCATCGCAAGGTGTTTTTGCCATTCTGGCGACCAGTGGCTATCGTAATCGACGTGCGCACGAAAAATAATGGTAGGCACGAACTTGTTTAGGCAATGTTAAAATAACAGCAGGCACGAACTCATGTATGCAATGTTGTTACCCCACTGCGACATTGTTCAAGGGAACCTAGCACCGTGAATGTCAGGTCCAGCATGGAAAACGGAGTTCTAAAGGCAAGACTGTGATCACTGTATCCAATTTGTGATCACAAACATATCATTACAAGTGATTTCTCGTCTCATAGCCTTAATGCACTAGTTGATACTCTCAAGTCAACTTATCACCATAACCAGTATATCGTTATATGTGATATAATTATAAGTGGGCCACACTGTATCACAGGGCAAAGTTAAAACTGGGGGGTAGCCCTAAGCTTGCGGCTATTCTAAAATCCATGGAGAGAAAAAAAAAATTACAGCATATCCACGGAGTATGATGATGAGTGGGCAAAGCTCGGGAGGTTCATTGTAGATCGTGCTGAGTTACGGATTAATTTAGTTAACGCGCACGCTACGAATCCTTATGGTTCAACTATGCACAAGTGAAATCTCCCACCAGCACTTCATTGCAAGTCAAGATCCAGTGCCTATATATATATATGGGTGGCCGGTGAACGGTTCTCCAACGCGAGCAGTCGGTATTTCTCAATCAAGAAACTCGCTAGGAGACGCTGCCTGTGCCAACGTTGTCTCTCGCGGGTGAGGGCGCGTTCTCCTTCTTTGCGAGCTGGTAGAGCGTTCATCTAAGAAAGAGCGTTTCTATACACAACGCATGCCTTTCGCTCTCTCTCTCTCACAAGACAGCACGCGCCGAGGGCACGCCTGACATGGGACAAGGTTAGACTAAGAAGAGCTTCGCCCCTAAAATACAGGAGGCAGCATCACGAGATTCCACTAGCTTTGGCGAGCCAACGGTGCCTCTCCAGTAGGACCAGGCCCACATAATAGCCAGACCGCTCAAGGATGTTTGGACGTGGTAGGTTTTAGTGGCCCCTGAATGTACATTAACCTACCACTTGCCTATCATGTGATACAGTCAAACCTCGTTATAACGAACACCACATTAACGAACATTTCAGATTAACGAACTTTTAAGAAATCCCGTGCCGACCGCTTATAGTTTCAATGTAAAAATATTTCACTACTACGAACTTCAAAATAACGAACATTTCAGAATAACGATCGTTATTTAATTCCCGTGTCATCTTAACAACACCTCAGTACTACGAACTTATAACGCGAAATGCGAGGATTCTTAGATTTCAGTGTATCGGTCATGGCAGTCGGAGCTGCAAGCTAGCAGACGACGCAGCGCGAAGAGCGGACGCCTTCCCGCGCAAAAACCTGAGATGGCACGGGAGGGAAAAAAACGCGGGCGGAGGACTTTTACTTTCTTTCCCCCTCCGTTTCGGAGGCGACGACGCATCAGGTTTTGTAAGCGAGTGCCAGAGAACATGGGCTCGGAAAACCTGAGGCGGTGCGGGAGAAGAAAAAAAAAAAGTGGGCATCCTCTTTTTTTTTTTTACTGTGCGGAGGCGACGGCAACGCATCGCGTTTTTTTTTTTTGCTTGCTCTATCAGTTCTTCGCGTGCTATCACCTGTGTTAGGCGTCTCCATCTTGTTTTTGTTCTGCGTATTTTATTGTGTTGGAAGTGCGTGCCGGCGTTCGTGTTGCCATGAGCTCAACAATTCCTCCTTCGGCGAAGAAGCGGAAGCAGTTTTCTTTGAGTGAGAAAGTAGACATTCTTCGTGAAATAGAAGACGGGAAGAAACAAGCCGTCGTGGCTAAAGAACGTGGAGTGGCGCGGTCGACGATCGCCACGATTCTCAAAGATAAAGAGAAGATCTTCAAGCACCAGCACGAATCTCAGCTTGCCCCATCAAGGAAGCGACTGCGGCTCGGCGATTTTCAGAATATTGACGCAGCAGTGCTCACTTGGTTTAAAGATGTGAGAGCACAGAATGTGCCCGTGTCAGGCCCGATGCTGCAGGAGAAGGCGCGGCAGTTCGCTACAATTCTTGAGGTCACCGGCTTCGAAGCGTCTTCTGGCTGGCTCCACCGTTTTCGCCAACGAAACGGCGTAACCTGGCAGACTGTGTCTGGCGAGGAGAACGCAGCTGATCAAGCAGCAGCAGCCACGTGGAGGGAGGAGACTTTCCACGAAATGGTCAAATCTTACTCGGCGGCTGATATTTTCAATGCAGACGAGACGGCCTGTTTTTATCAGCTGCTTCCGGACAAGACTATGCATTTCAAAGGAGAACAGTGCAAAGGCGGCAAGAAGTCGAAGCTTCGAGTCACCGTGCTGTATTGCTGCAATGCAGATGGCACGGAAAAGCTGAAGCCTCTCGTGATCGGGAGGTTTTCGAAGCCGCGCTGCATGAAGAATGTAGTGTCGCTGCCGTGCGAGTACCGGGCGAATCAGCGTGCATGGATGACTCGTGAACTGTTTTCCGAGTGGCTGCTGACGGTGGACGAAAAGATGAGGAAGGAGGGGCGGCACGTTTTGATGATTGTGGACAACTGCTCGGCGCACATTGTGAACATTCGGCTTACTAATGTGCGTCTTGAGTTCCTGCCGCCAAACTGCACATCAATACTTCAGCCACTGGACCAAGGAATAATAAGGAGCGTGAAATCGCATTTCCGGAAGCGCCTTGTTCAGCGGCTGCTTATAAACCTGCGCCTACAGCGCTCGACAGCCATCAACGTGCGAGAGGCTGCGGAAATGCTCACAGGCGCATGGTGGAGCGTCACATCCACCACCATTCAAAACTGCTGGAAGAAGGCCGGCCTGATGAGCACAGATGGCGAACAACAAAGTGATGAACCGGCAGCGGAGGGAAGTTGCAGCGAGCTCTGGAGCGAGGTGACCGAGCAGCTAGACGTCGATCCCTCAGCCACATTTGATGACTATGTCGAGTGTGACGCGGCGACGTGGACATCAGCGGAGCTGACGACCGATGACATTCTGCAGAGTGTCCAGGGCACAGAGGCGCAGGATGAGGATTGTAGTGATGACACGGGTGACGACATCACGGTAGCACCCGAAGATCGCGACGAGTCTGTGTCGGCCACAGATGCTTTGGACTACCTCAGGAAACTCCGCATATTCGTAGAAAAAAGCGGCAGAGCTACCGAAGCGGTGCATAAAAATGCGGACGGGCTAGAATCGTTCGTGATGCAGAGTTTGTGCTGCTGCACCTGTCAAAAAACGATCACTGACTATTTCAAATAAACGTGCCCTGTCTGACGTTCACGTGTCCATTGTTAGAAACGAGCTCACGGACGTACCGTTGCAAAGGTAGGATGTTTGCGTTACTGAAATGCTATTGTTAGGGTAATTTTTGGGCTTTCATTATAACGACCTTTCAGAATAACGAACATTTTTTCGCGGTCCCCTGAAGTTCGTTATACCGAGATTTCACTGTAGGGCCCTAGTTCCCATTATTTTCTCCCTTACATTTTTTATGACTAGTCTGCACGGTGGCCATGTGACGCGTCCTCCTAGCTTTTTCTCCTGCTGGGATCTAAGCACCACTCCAGGGCAGACAACTCAGTTGGGTAGTCGCTGCAGATTTTGTCGCAGTATCATAGTGACTTGAACAATGACTGCACTCCCAGAACGATTGCTTCACAAACCTACTATGGATGCGATAGGTGTCTAACAACAATAGTCATTGGTTTTGTGCACAGAAAACACTGTGTTACTTGAGAACTCCAAGTCATTGTAGCACAGAGTGATCAACACCCACTGACCTTTGATGGTTGGCAGTGTGTGAGTTCCGACTCATGGCATGAGTAGGTTGCTTCCTCCTGAAAACAACAAAACATTGTTACCCCGCTGCCCAAGATACATAAATCAGCATGGTTTGTGACAACTGATGGTGCTAATGTTGCCTGCATTGATACAGTGAAGATTTTACTCAAGCACTATTGTGAGGACGTTGCCGTAACACACTGAGAACTCCTGTTTGAATCAGTAACAGTGAGATCTCGCTGACACAATCAAGCTTAATACGTTTCTCAGGGTGTCTTTCTTTCATTTGAACAATACCAGGCACAGCGTATTTTCTCACGGTTGATAAAATCACTGCATTATGTGCTTTATTTTCTTGATCTCATGAAGCTCACATCAATTGCATTCTGTTGTAGTTAGCACGCAACTTTCTCACTGAAAATTTTTGCATCTGAGCAGTGGTGCCACAAATGTACAAGCAAGAGTGATCCAAGGCACTTGTGTACGTCATAACAACATGATAAACCAATTAGATGAGTACTACCTACATCTCAAGTTGTGTTACAAGGGTTGTACTAACAACTATCCCGTATGCAATATTTGTATTAACAAAAACAGAAAAAAAAAAGCACTGCAAAGGCGTGCTGACATAGCACTAATAGGGAGAAATTCATTGGAATGATACCGAAAATTCATTTTCGCGCACACACTACGACTGACACATGCAGTCGCTAAAACGGAACAATTTACTAAGGGAGTCTTTCTAGTCACTGCTAAAGAGGATGAAAATTCCCTGCAGTGGCGGCACTGGTAATGACCCTCAAACTCACCAGGCCCGTGTAGAGATTGTATACGTGCAGCTCCCCAACCAAGGTGCCAAGGAAAAGGTACTGAGAGCCAGCCTGCAGACAGAACACGATGACGGTAAACAAAAATGCAGTACAAGGCAGCCCAATTCAGCGTTGACAAATGAAAAGAACCTGCAACAAGTGGAATTCAACTGTTGTGCCAGCATTAGCACATCAACGTAGGCACCAATAATGTAGAATGTAAACTGTGTGCAGTGAAACAAGAATGGATGTCCTTGTCTCATTGCGGGAGCACTGTTGCATCAGTCTTTGTTATCAATATAAATAAGTGATGTCATTGACATTATCACTAGCACTTCTGTTGAAATGCAACTCTGTCATAACAACTGTGTCCTTCATTCTGCTGTGACTGGTAGTCACGATCAGCTGGAGCAAAATGTGGCAGAAGTCACCGAACTTTAAAAGAACCGAACAGTTTCAATGACTTTCTAAAATAAAAGGCAACCATTATAATATACATTTCCTAATCAGAACCCCAAGCTCGAACACGTTGATAAGTCCAAATATCTTGATGCTACTTTCTCCACTCATCTAAAATTGCAAGCACACATTAAACGCAGAATCAATAAGGTGCTGAGAAAGCTGGTTTATTCCAAGCAATTAAGCAGTGCAAACTAATGGTGTACAGATCACTAATAAGCCCTCTACATTAATAAGGTCCTGTCATTTTGAGCAATACTGCACACCACTGCCTATATCTTTAGTTTTTCTATTATTGCAAATCAGATGGTTTTGCTCTCAGAGGCATATAATCAAAGTTGCAGCATGAAATCCTTGTGCTTACAAAAAGAAGGACATAAGAGAACTCACTGAGAACGCACAGCAAGAGTAGCTGCTTGTGCCATCAGGGTCTCTGAAAGTCCGCACAGGACGAAACCTGCAAGGCAAGAAACAGTTCATCTGGTTAAACCTTCCCGTACCATGTTTTGTATCAAAGGCTGTAACAATGTGCTGATTAGTACAGTCGAATCTTATCGGAATAAAGCCTCACATAGCATGAAGCTAAGCTTTTTATACACGAAGAGTTCATTACAAAATATACTCTTTACAATATTCATTTGGTTCAATCTTCTACATACGACTTCGTTACAGTTCAACTATACCAACCGCATATGCTTCATCACATGTATGAGGAAGTCATAAAAAATCCACTGCCATAGTTTCTGGCACGATAATACATAACATTGAAAGTAAAAGGCAATGCCATGTGCAAGCTACCAACTCCTTAGTGTCTTAACCATGCGGAGGGGCCACAAAACCACTTTGAAGAGAAACTTGGTTTAAAAGAACAGCAAATGAAATGTTGCACAAGCACACACACAATACATGATTTAAAAGCTTGCACCCCTGCAAGCCTTGGAAGCCATAAATGCATGCTGGTTGGCTTATGGAACCTGCTAGTTACTAATGTACTGCTGATGATGTCACTGGCTCGTCCTACAGGATTGCTAAACACACACTCTCGATGCACCAAAATTTTAGGATTGGATCTATATAAATCAGCACGATGATGATGTTGGCATTCGAGTCTCCCAATGAGCAGCCTCGTTATGTATACAAAGTAACTTGCACAGTCCTGTGCACACACAGCAAAGGTTTGTCAATGAACTTAATTAAGGGGGGGGAGGCTCCGCCGCAATACACAAATGTTATGCGGCGAAGCGGACTACATGCGGGAATGAGCCACTTGACATGCGACATAGCTAATACCCCTGTCACACGAAGCAACTTAAGAACACTTTGAGAAAGTGCACTTCGCCGCTAGTGTCATTTGCATGCTGTCACACGGGAAAGTTTAGTGACACTCGCTGCAAAGCGCACTTGCAGGCGAGTGTGTTCGTCGAACTCACTTCACGGGCTTCACGGCGATGGAGTGTGTAGCCTCGGTAACAGTAGCTTGCAAACAAATACGCTAATGCATGACACGGCGCCAGTAGTATTCTTAAAACACTGTTTTCGTTATTAGAAGTGGTGCTATGTATTAAAACCAATCATAATTCAACTCGCTATTCTCACTCGCTATTCTCACCCTCGGGCAGTTTGCGGCGACGTCTGCTAGGGGAATGCACATTTCTAAAGCACACTTCTCTTTTTCGTGTAGCAGCGCGTGAGCGTAAGTGCACTCACTCAAAATAAGCTGAAGGGTAACAAAGCGTCATTTTTCTGCACTGCTATTCTTTTCCGATTCTCCTGGTTTTGTTTTCCGGCATTATCCATAAACGGGTTGCGATCGCCGATGCCGATTCGATATGCTAGACGCACTTCAACATCGGCAACTACGCCTCATCTATCAATGGCACAGAATACCTAGGAGTTGGAAACATCGCTGCAGTCGCCTTGCGCTGATAAATAAAAGCAACTTCGGCATGATAAGGCTAGTCGTGGTTGTGGGTAGCACGCTGCCCCGTGGAATCAGCCTTTACGTAATGCGTCAGCGCACGGAACGGCCGAACGGCCAACCGCGATACGATCTTGCAGGCGCGGAGCGCTTATCACGCGAAAGCGCGACGAGAGATAAGATAGTCGTGGGGAGGCGACTTCAGAAAGTACCGCGCGCGATAACGAAAAGCGAAGCGGAGAACTATGGCCAGCCGCACGGCGACAGCAACGGAACAGGCGCTAGGCCTAGCCGCAGCAGACGACGCAGGGAGCTGGAGGAGAACGGCGCGTCATCGCGCGCAGCAGCCAATGGCAGTCGCGCGTTCCCCCACTTCCTCGAGGAGCGCGCGCTTAGCCCAATCGCGGCTTCGCGTGTGAGCCGCGGGAAACTCGAAAGCCCCCGCGAGCTCCCAATCATAAGCGAATCGGGCTTTGACCACGCCACCACCGCTCCCGCCGATGGTGGAAGAAAAAAGCGCAGGAATTTACGAACAAAACAAAACCAAAATGGCGGCCGTAGGTTGAATGGCGCGAAAATGGCGCTCGCTCGAAGTTGGATGTTTCGGCGCGCGTTTGGCCGGCACAGAGGGTGCCGCGGCTCACGATATACGTGATTTGGGGTGATTTTACGTTGAATTAGGCGCTGATATTTACAGAATAGGTAGTTTATTATACACTGAGCCCAAATATGCGGTTTTCCAAAATCGCATTTGCCGCGATTTTTCGACTTTCAAAGGCCGCATCCCCCCTTAACTGATTGCAAAAGCCTACTAGTTGTTTGAAGCCAACCTCGAAATGATTAAGCTCAGCAAAGAAATTTGCATTAAAAAAGTTCTTAAGAGCTGCGAAAATAGATACATTTAGTGTTTACAAGCACTCTGGAAGCGAGACTGATGCTCTCTGTGCTAATTTCACTTCTGGTACACCATAAAATCAAACACGAGGTCAAAGAAGCCATACCTAACCAACCTAACCTTAGTTTTTAAGTGTGTGTAGTAATTATGACAAACAAAAAGAAATTAAAGCTGATGAAAAAAGCATTGCTCTCGGTACAGGCCGAACCTAGGACCTTCGGATAACACGGTTGATGCTCTACCAAACGAGCTATTAATTAGTCTTCCCTAAGCCTTCCCTGGCCTCACTGCTCACTGGACTCGGAATGTTGTGCCTAACGGCGAGACCGGCCTTTTATTCATTCCCCTTTCGTTGGGGTTTAGAGACGGTACTCACCGGCTGTACACAAACTTCCGATGAAGCTTGGCACCGTCGAACCCGCCGGCCGGGGGAAACACCTGGCAACGCTGCAGCCTGGCCGCCATACTCACGGGTGCAGCATTCCGGTACTGTGGCTCCGGACACCGGTGCGGCCTGCACAAGCGCGTGCACGCCATTCTCAACAATCAGCTCGCAGCACTACGACTGAGATTTCATACTTGCCGATGAGAGAGAAAAAAAAAAGTCATTTGCCCATTTGTCCCATGGAGCTAAATTCAATCCATACCGACCTTGGAAAACTGCAGAGCTAAGGGTAAATGTTGGACCCTTGGTTTCTCGTTCAATCATAGGGACAGATTCTGGTTCCTTAGGTTAACCTTATACAGGAGTGTGAATAGTGAAATTCTCCAACAGCTTCTGAAACACATCTGCTATACGATTCAATTTGCACCTCACTTGAACCTTGTTATAATGAAATAATGAATAAATAATGGTTAAAAGATGGATAATGAATAAATAATATTCCCCTTCAAATCCGCATAGACTTAAATGCATTTGAAACGTCGTTTTAACTAAGTATTCAGCAGCGTTCACGGGTGGCCATAATGAAAGTCCCTCGATAATTTAGGGACTTTAGCCTAACAATAGATGTTTCCAAACACCGCACGTAAAATGGCTCACCACTGTATTTTTCCCTCACATCTGTGCAGAGCCTCTCAACCATACAAGTCCTGCATGACGTCCAAGATTGCACCGTGGCAATCTCGGAGACCATGCCCTGACCATGCTTAGGCTTATCTGTGCCGGCCTGTGCCGCAAGCATGGCAGCACGCCGCAGTGAGCGGGGTGAGGGAACTGCGCAGCACAGAAGAAGGCAGCAGTGCGAGTAAATTATGTTACCGCTGCTCGCACGCACTTCACGGGCTTCACGGCGATGGAGTGTGTAGCCTCGGTAACAGTAGCTTGCAAACAAATACGCTAATGCATGACACGGCGCCAGTAGTATTCTTAAAACACTGTTTTCGTTATTAGAAGTGGTGCTATGTATTAAAACCAATCATAATTCAACTCGCTATTCTCACCTCGCTATTCTCACCCTCGGGCAGTTTGCCGCGACGTCTGCTAGGGGAATGCACATTTCTAAAGCACACTTCTCTTTTCGTGTAGCAGCGCGTGAGCGTAAGTGCACTCACTCAAAGGGCACTCAAGTTGCCTCGTGTGACAGGGAAGGACGTGTCTACGTCCTTCCTTTTTGTCTGTGTTTTATTTTGTGCGCTACTCTTGTGGAAATGCAGTACCAACATGCCCAAGCATACGCTCTTTCAAATTTTTTCCTCTTAATTACCTACTTCGAATAGTTCGTACAGTAAAATTTAAGTGTGAATCAAATCAAATAGCAAACGCTATTCAAAAATGATTTGAAATTTCGAATATTCGCATATCCTTACCCACAATACATGATTTCGAAGTTTGCACCCCTGCAAGTCTTGGAGGCCATAAATGCATGCTGGTTGGCTTATGGAACCTGCTAGTTACTAATGTCCTGCTGGTGATGTCACTGGCTCGTCCCGCAGGATTGCTAAAGCCACAGTCTAGCTGCACCAAAATTTTAAGATTGGACCTATATAAATCAGCACGATGATGTTGTTGGCATTCGGGTCTCCCAATGAGCACCCTCGCTCCCTCGCTATGTACACAAAGTAACTTGCACATTCCTGTGCACACACAGCGAAGGTTTGTCAATCAACTTAAATCATACATCACAGATTGCAAAAGCCTACAAGTTGTTTGGAGCCAACCTCGAAATGATTAAGCTCAGCAAAGAAATTCGCATTAAAAAAGTTCTTAAGAGTTGCGAAAATAGATACATTTCATGTTTATAAGCATTCTGGAAGCGAGACTGATGCTCTCTGTGCTAATTTCACTCCTGGTACACCATAAAATCAAACACGAGGCCGAAGAAGCCATATCTAACTGAACCTAATGTTTAGTTTTTAAGTGTGTGTAGTAATTATGACAACAAAAAGAAAGTAAAGCCGATGAAAAAAAACAATTACTCTCGGTACACGCCGAACCTAGGGCCTTCGGATAACACATTTGATGCTCTACCAAACGAGCTATTAATTAGTCTTCCCTAAGCCTTCCCTGGCCTCATTGCCCATTGGACTTGTAATGTTGTGCCTAACGATGAGACAGGCCTTTTATTCATGCCCCTTTCGTCAGTAAACCATTACTTAATACAGATGTTGGATCATGGAATCCAGCGTGGGGTTTATAAAGAGAGATGGTACTCACCGGCTGTACACAAACTTCCGATGAAGCTTGGCACCGTCGAACCCGCCAGCTGGGGGAAACACCTGGCAACGCTGCAGCCTGGCCGCCATGCTCACGGGCGCAGCATTCCGGTACTGTGGCTCCGGACACCGGTGCGGCCTGCACAAGCGCGTGTACGCCACCCTCAACAATCATCTCACAGCACCACGACTGAGATTTCATATATGCCGATGAGAAAAAAAAAAAAAAAAGGTCATTTGTTCATTTGTTCCATGGAGCTAAATTCAATCCATACCGACCTTGGAAAACTGCACTGCTAAGGGTAAATGTTGGGCCCTTGGTTTCTCATTTAATCATGGGGACGGATTCTCGTTTTTTAGGTTAACGTAATACGGGAGTGTGAATAGTGAAATTTTCCAACAGCTTCTGAAACACATCTGCTATATGATTCAATTTGCACCTCACTTGAACCTTGTTATAATGAAATAATGAATAAATAATGGTTAAAAGATGGATAATGGATAAGATTCCCCTTCAAATCCCCATAGCATCTGAAGCCTCGTTACATGCATTTGAGACCTCATTTTAACTAAGTATTCAGCAGCGCTTGCGGGTGGCCATAATGAAAGTCCCTCGATAATTTAGGGGCTTTAGCCTAACAAGAGAATAGGCGTTTCCCAACACCGCATGTAAAATGGCTTCAAATCATATTTCTCCCTCACATCTGTGCAGAGCCTTTCAACCATACGAGTCTAGCATGACATACAGGATTGCACTGTGGCAACCTTGGAGACCCGGCTCCGACCATGCTTAGGCTTAGCTGTGCCAGCCTGTGCTGCAAGCATGGCAGCACGCCGCAGTGAGCGGTCTGAGGGAGTGTGAGTAAATTATGTTAATGCTGCTCGGACGCGACCGCGTGTGGCAGTTTTATCGGGATGCAGGATTTTAAAGTGCCGTTCCAAACTGCTCCCAAACACTGCGGCTGTTCACGTGACCGCAGGAGTTGGGGGAGCGTTTATTACACAGGAGAAAAATCCGGAATTTGACTGCTAAAGTTGGGGGTGCATATATTATGCGAGTGTGTTCATTACGTGAGTGGATAAGGTATTTACATCTGAAAAACTAGAAGGCAGTTCCACCGAGTGCAAAATCCGCTGAAACAGTGGAGCTTTGGTTCCCTGGCATTCCCCTTGTGATTATGATTTTCTGTGATTTCTCACCACCACAATAGCACAATCACAGCTTTGTTTCTCTCTTTGCCTTTGCATAACGCTATCATGTAGCAGTGGACTGAGACAAGTGTGGGTTCAGCGCGACCATGAGTAGTGGGCTTAGGGCAAGGCAATGCTCCTTGTCGAGCGGGACGAACACAACAGTGGCGAACACCACCAGCTCCTAAGAGCGCTGCCATTAAAATAAAACTCAAACAAGAACTCACACAAACAGTTCAAAAGGTGGGCAGGCTACCACGGGATTCTTGCATAGTGCGTGCTGGTTGCGGAGGTACTCCTTGACAATCGTGTCCAACGACAGCGAGTGTGGCGGGTGCGAGGTGGGCATGGCGGAGCCCGTCGACGTGTACGACAGCCGCTTGAGCACGGGCGACGCCTGGTACGTCCCGCTGCGCTTCTGCAGCGCTGGCATAGACGGCGAGCTGGTCGGTGTCACCGCATGGTTCGGCCGCGCAACGATGCTGGAGTCCGCACGAATGGGTGTCACCGTGCCATTCTGCACACAACCAGGAAACAGTGAAAGATTGTTATCATGGTTGTCATGGATGCCTCACTCTTGCTGTGCATGTCGAGAGGCATTCAGTCTGAAGAAGGCTTCCCACCTAAAGAAAGCCACGAAATGCAATGACATAAGGGGTCAAGGTATTGAGTGTGTCACACCGGCACAATTAACACACCAATTGAACAGCAAACACTAAAGGGCCCTGAAACACACTTTGCTAAGGTACCACAGAATGATCATACTGCCGAACTCCACTACATCACAAATATCTGGCCACAACTCTTTTAAATATCCATTAACTGTAAGTGAAGTTATTGAACAAGCCGAGCACTTTGCTACCATAACCAATGTTGGACAGTACAGAATAAGTGATGGAAAAAGGGCAGTGTGCCAATTGTAATGCGATCACTTGCTTTACCTTTGGACAAACTAGACATTAATTCCAGTTCAGACATGCATTGCACATGTCACGTGGCAGCTTTTGGTTCACACATTCACAGGAGGAGCCCTGAATCAAGACTGGCAATGTTTTCTGACTGCAGTCAAAAAAGTGTAACATGGCCCTACTAAGTCTACGACATTCCTCAGACAATGACACCAGGGGGAGGAAAGAAGAACATGTACGGATACCATACTGAAACATTCTGTATTGACATCTTAAAAATACCCTGTTTCCGTATGACACAGAAAGCATGACATGAGAAAAATATATGGAATCTCTATGCACTTCGTACGGAGTCATACGGACTTGTACTGAATGGAATGTTTCGATAGGGTAGCATGCACTTTCTTTAATGCTTGATTTAGGCGTGTGTCGTCTTTTTTATGTGAAACGATGCTTCTCCATTAAACCTTACCCTGTTGAGGGTGGTCACCGAAGGAATCTTCTCCGCAGATGAGTTGGGTGTCAGAGAGGCTGAACCTAGTGACCCTGACCGTAACGGCCGGACCTGAAAGACAAGCAGCAGAAAAGAAAAAGTCAACTCGCATTTCATATTAACTTGAATCCTGTGCCATTCCCGTTCAGTGCGTGCACTAAAAGTGACAACAGTGTAATGACAACAATGACGTTGACTGTATTATAATTCCTTAACCAACATCATAAGCAGTGAACGACCATTTTTGCAAGAGGAACACTAAGTACAGTGGAACCCCGTTCATACGTTTTTCAGCGGACAGGGGAAAGAAAACGTAACAGCCAGGAAAACGCAAGAGTGAGGAAAGCTCCGAAAATGAATGAGAACAGGGCCGCTTTGACTTCAAACAATTTATTTCAGCAAGGTGAGCCATCAAGGTCGCCGACCGATAATTCGGACAGCCGCGCAGTACCGCCAGTGCCCCCACAGACTTAATGTGTTAAGACGACCGATATTTCGGACTCCGTTCGCGGCTCTCAAGCACAGTGAATGAAAGCGCCATTATAGCCTCCGGCGCCCCGATGAGAGAAAGTATGGCCTCAAAGATCGCAATCAAAACAGTGATCATTGAGGCTTAGTTCCAGCGTGACGCGCCAATTTCGGAGGCAAGTCGCCCCGTCACTCACCGCATCTTGTTCCTGCACCCCGCGCATGGTTTGTGATAGTAGGTACGGCTGGTCGCGTCGCGTCCGCGATCGCTCGATAGCGCTTTCGCGTTCCATCTTCAGTGCTTGTTTACCGTATTTACCCGCATAATTTGCGCCCTCGCATAATTTGCGCACCCCTGATATTTAGCCAGCCTTACAAAAAAAAAAGTCCTCACATATTTTGCGCTCGCCGTCCGGCCCGAACCAGCTTGCCGGCGCACGCACGGACAGACTTTGGACAGCCGCGCGGCCGCGCCCCTCGCTGCGCAGGCGAGCGCAGTCATACGCAAAAGAGGCTGCGAGTGCGATGTTCCTTTTTCCGATTCTTTTCTCCGGAAGCCCCCGGAGCCCAAAGTACAGTCGCCAGAATAAAAGCACGCGAGTTGGGGCGACGAAAACGGCTGAAGCAAAGATCAAACGAGCCCGACCCATCTCCGTCGCTCGGAGGCGATAACACCGCGTAGAAGCAGGGAGGAAACGCCCCGCCCGTCTTTAACGAACATGAAAAGACGCAAAGGCGAGGGGGCGGGGGTTTCGCTCGGCTGCCAAGCGATTGCATGGCTGCCGAGATAGCGCTGGCGCTGGCACTATCTCGGCAGCCATCAGCGGGCGGCGATTCCTACAAGCGTAACCAAGTCTGTCCAAAGTCAAATCAAAACAGCAGTGCCCGGGCGGGTATCGCGTGCCATGTTGCGACGCATCATGCAGGGAACAGGCCCACAGTTGCGGCGTAACAGCGGGGTTCGCAATACATGGGATCCTATGGGAGCTATGCCGGGACCGATAAAAAACAACGTAACAGCCGGGAAAACGCAGCAGTGAGGAACGTAACAGCGGGGTTCCACTGTATACGAGTGCTGTCAAAGTCACGATGAGCTGACAGGCCTGACAGCTGTAACGGAAACACTTTAACAGGGTCTTAGATCAAGTTACATGTTGGCTTTATATAGTAACGAGGTAACTCTGTGGAACTAGACAAAGACAAGCAAAGCAAAGTCTAAGAACATAGCTTGAGTAGTGGAATATGCATAAAACCTTAATGTAAGTGAGAGCTGCTGATGAATAAATGCTTATTGCCTGTGCACAACTTAAGAAAAGGCATGCCCTCTCAAAGAAAGTTACTAATTTCTTGGTAAGCAAAGTTGCAGAAGTAACAATGAATATTGTAGCGTTCTAAAAAAGTGCTGCGGTATCCAAGCCATGGGGAAGGCAAAACAGAACTTACAGTTCGTGGGGTACAGATGGTGTTGTTTGACCACTGGGCCTGCGCAGAGCTACCACACACTGGCCGTGCGGGTAGTCCCGCCTCCTTTTGCAACAAGGCTGCCGTGTCCGTCAGACCTATAAATATAGGAGCACAACTCCCTGTAGTACAGCCAAAATTAACTCATCATCAGCCTATCTTATGTCCACTGCAGGACAAAGGCCTCTCCGAATCCTCTCCATCCTTGCCTGTCCTGTGCGAGCTGATTAATTAACTAGAAAACGAAAAGTTGTCACTGCCACCCTGTAGCAATGAGTTATTTTTTTCTTTCTTTTTTTTTCAATTTAGTTAGGACTGATGTTGCCTATGACGGTAGGCAGTTGCCAATGCCGCAATCACAGCTTTCATTTTCACACATGTGGCAACATCGACAACGTGCTTTCGGCTCCCAAAAATGCCACTGGTGTGTGCATCCGACACAAGCATAGCCTAGGAGATATGCTTCCAAAGTCCAGAGAGAGTCGTCCTGGCATACAGATTAGCCATCGCAACGCTTGTGCAATTTCCACACCAATTATCATGGAAACAGGCAAGTGTTGGAACGGGACAAAATAATAATTGGTTTTGAGCTGACATTTTGACTTGAAAATGTGAGGAAAATTGCTGCCCCCCCTCCTTCCCTTTCCCCTCCCGTGATGTAAGGTGTCTTGGTATACCCAAGCAGAATGGCTGCCCAGCTGATACTACTCATCTAGAAGTTGCATGCGAGGAAACGACACATGATGGAAAAGATGAGCACACACTGCTAGGTCAGGCACAAGTCAAGCACTGTGCCCATTTCCCCTTCTCCTCTGTTTCCTTGCATTGTTTCCTCTGTGTAAACCTCAAATGTCTTTGTTCCCTAGCATTGTCAAGATGGATGTCATAGTCATTGGAGCCGCAATTAGGATAGCGCTACTGATGATGGACATATGCACATTCTTGTCTTTTGACTGGTACTTCAGGTCAACACATGTGAACCCCGACACATGATTGCACACTTTCGTCAGATGCCGCATATGGCCTTAGAGACTGTCTAGCAGCTTGGCTCCACATGCTACACGGTTGGGATGAGATTGCAAAGCAAATGGCAAGCAAGCGCTTACTGAGCCTTTTCCGGCATGAAATTGTCGATTTCCTGGTGCATGCAGTGCAACAATGTTGTTACATGTTCACTCACAAGTTCACCCACAAGGTCACAGATCGGCCACACGTTCCGATTGTTGAAGAATGTGTTACCCGTTAAAATGAACACAGATCCCGCATACCACGAGTGCACCCCCATCTCAACACAGACTGCTGCAAATGTAAAGACAGCCTGTTCTGTGCACTGCTTGGGAACGAAGTGGACAAGGACCCACCTTTGGCCTGAAGGTGCTGGTATATTAGCTGCAAAAGGTCCTTCTCGCGGTAGCTGATCTTTGTCTGCGCCACCACTTCGGACTGCAATGAGAGAAAATGCAGGCAGTGACAGCACTGCTATTGTATGTGTTGCATGACCTGGACTGATTTCAACTTCCGAAACAAGACGGCACACTTCAGTAGTGAGATCACGAGAAATGTTTTCACTGATAATTACAGTAGAACCTCATTATAACAAAACCGGATACAACGAAATATCGGATATAATGAAGCAATTGCAATTCCCCTTGAAATTCCTATAGATGAAATTGATATTGGTTATAATGAACTAATGGTTATAACGAAGTAATTACCACTCCCCCGTCAACTTCGTTACAACGAGGTTTTACTGTACACTGGTTCATGGTTTTTGCCAGTTAATGTTCCATGCCACCTTGAAGATGTTGCTGCTTGGTGCAAACTGCAGCTTGGAGTAGTGGAAATTTCAATGTTTTCAACAATTCTAACCAGCTTGAAAAAAAAATACAGTGCAACAAGTCAGAGAAGAAAACAGTGCTGTGTCGTTTTCTTCTCTGTCCATGTCGAACCTGGTACGCTAAATTTTTTTCAACATGAACATCAACCAACTCGCCCAGCTTGCTAATCTACTTCAGCTTGATTTAACGAGATTTCATGATTGACATAAACATCAGAGTAGATTCTGGACTACAAACATGCCCAGAGATCATGATGGAATGTACTGTGAGACACCCACAAATGCCAGACACATTAGATTTGTAAATACAGATTTTTTTTACGACTGAAGGTCGTGCGCACTGCTACCACAGTACTGCGGTGGTTTGTTTTTCTGGGCACAAGTTCACCCCTGTTTTCTGGGCACAAGTTAAACCTTCCCTGTTTTGGCTGCTGCCTGCACCACCTCCACACTCAAATGACAACGTCCATGGTCGCAATTTTGACCACAAACTCCATTTCGCTGTCAGGGTTAGCAATATTACCAAGTTGTCACATGATTCATTATCTGCTATATGCATTACGTAGAGAGACTTTTCAAATCTCACTTGAAATGTCAGGCACTTCCATTTTCTATCCTTCAGGCAACCATCCTTACGCCTCCCCTAATGGCGCGCCCTTCATTTCTTGGTATCATACATGTGTTCGGCACATGCAGATACAAGCATGCTGATATACACATGCATGTGAACTCACCTTGTTGATCTTGGCAAGTGATGATTCCATGCCAGGGCTTAGGGGTGCCCCAGTCACCCTCTCAACCAGTTCGATGCAGGACGTGCAGAACTTGGCATGTTCCTGCCGTTTGTCTTGAAGGACTGGCTCTCGCATAAGCACTATGAGTGTGAGAAAGAGAGAAAAAAATATTCACTTTGAGCAATCTTTCTACACACTTCACCTATAGTAGGAGCAACAGATTAGCACATGATGGGTGAAAATTACTTTAGTTCTGTAGAAATGCATGTTGAAGCTATTGTCGCCTATCTACAAAGTTTGGCATGACTAACGCAGCAGCATTCACATTGACTGATCAGTGCACTTGCAAAGGCAAGGAAGAATACAATTTCATTTCTATTTGAAGAAAAAAAAAGATTCTGCAGGCCAGTAAGTTTTGACAGACACAAATTGAAATGTTAAGTTGTTGCTAGTATACTTTGCTGTGGAACGTGGCTTGAGGAAGCCGTGCAAAACGCAAAAGCTTTTCACGCCAGACACTTTTGATGGTACACCAGACCCGTCAACATGGCTTCACTGCAAGCATATAGAACAATTGGTGGTAAATAGACTGTAACTGCCTTTGTAATATTCGCTGCTTCCAATTCACAAATGGGAAAACCCGGTTTGACTCGCACACGCCTTTAAACAGTGATATCCAACAGGGTGTATGGTTAGCCCCTTTTGAAAACTGCACTGCTGACTGGTGCATTACGATAACAATGAGACATAGTACCCTGTGGTATCACCGGGCACCAAGCTTGGAATCTAATTTACCACTCTGTATGCCTACTGGTGTAACCACACACTTTTGAGATGCAAGAATAACCAATGGAACAAGGGCAGCAGGTGATGCGAGGAACCTACTGCCGACACACTGACAACCATTGGTGATGCTTTGTGATGATTTCTTTTTACCTTGAAGCTGGCCACTGGTGAAAAGAGGCAGTTTGCTGATGATCTGCTTCACCGTGCTGCAACGCGCCAAGCCACACAGTGCCTGCAGTGAAGACGGGGGGGGGGTACATGAGCAGGTCTGCTACAGTAAAACCTCGTTTTAACGAAGTTGAAGGAGGAGCTGTAATTACTTTGTTATAACCATTAGTTTGTTATAGCCAATACCGATTTCATCTATGGGAATGTCAAGAAGAATTGCAATTGCTTTGTTATATCCAATAGTTCGTTATAACCGGGTTCGTTATAACGGGGTTCTACTGTACTTAGGCATGTCAACTACAGAGCAGAGCATGTAGTCAAACCTCACTAGCAATGAATTCACTGTGACACGGAAGTAGCTTCATAGTATTTGGTAATTCACTAGAAAGGTCCGTAATACTGTTTCAATGGCAATGCTATTTTTCATTTAATTCGTTATAACCAGTGATTTTTTTTTCCTGAATATTAATACTATGGATGTGAGAATATTCGAAATTTCGAATAAATTTCGAATAGTGTTTGCTATTCGATTTGATTCACACTTAAACTTTACTATTCGAACTCTTCGAAGTTGGTAATTAAGCGGAAAAAATATGCTATGTCGCATGTCAAGTGGCCCATTCCCACGTGCAGTCCGCTTCGCCATGTACTGTGGCGAAGTTATCTCAGCTTTCTGTTGCACAATTCTCTGTTAGACTGTTCCTCAGGATTTTGCACTGGCACTGTCGCGGTACACTAGTCACGCAATAAATCTTCTTGCTCATGTTTAGCAGAATGTTTCTCCATAACTGGACATGGTATTAGTAAAGAAACATTAGAAAATTATTCGAAAGATATTCAACTTGATTCACACTTGAACACAAATATTTGAATTCGCTTCACATTCAAAATTTTACTATTCGCACAGCTCTAATTTATACCAAGGTTCAGCTGCACGGCCACACCTCAACAAAGCAAATATGAATAAACAAATTATCAGTTATAATAAATTAAACGAAAGATAGTCCTGCCACTAAAACAGCATTACGAATATATCTTTCTAGAAAAGTATCAACTGCAACAAAGGTTCCATTACATCCTGTGGACTTCTTCGTAATGAAGTATGCCTGTATTACGTGGCATACTTCATTACACACACACACACACACACACACACACACACACACACACACACACACACACACACACACACACACACACACACACACACACACACACGAGGCAAACTTCCAGCAACAGTCATTTCAAAGCATCTAACTGTATTTTGATAAGGAAGAACCACAGCACACGCTAAGCAACAAAATCTGACCCCAAATCATCCCTCACCAGTTCACAGGGGTGAACATCATAGCATGGAAACTGTTCAGACACAGAATGAAGCTAAAGGTGCCTGCCATGATAGCAGCTATAATGCAGCAGTAAGCACAAGGGCTTGGGTTTGATTCCCGGCCATGAATGCTTGTTTCTACAGGGTTGTTAAGGTGCCTTTTATTAATGTCACTATTGAGATCCCCAGGCGCTTAAAAATTAACATAAAGATCGCACGCATGAGACTGAGACTGACCGCAAACCTCCAAGGCTGTGAAAATAAATGAAGCATCTCAAAGCAAAGGCTTGAGAGAGGGAAACACCGCAAAATAAATAAATAATAATAATAACCCAAGCATCTGAATATGATCGCGTGTGGGAAGTTCTTATTCCACCTTATCAGGCCTTTCAATATTTGCTTATGGAATCTTAATCAAAGCAATGGGCCTAGGCTTTGAGCTCAAATCCTGCCATAAGAATATTTGTTTATTCATTACAGCAGAGCTCTATAAGGCTAGGTTCGGGCAAATCACAACCACAGACCAAAATAACATGCGGAATAACAATTTTTCAATGGTGTGCCGATCATACAGGGACAGAAGCTGCCGCTAGGATCGCCACGGTCAACGCGGCGATCCTAAAAAAAATAAAATGTGAATTAAGTGAACCGAATGAGAATTAAGGTGAATGGAAAGGCACATTAAGTGGACTAAAAGTAACTTGACATCAACTGAATTCAGCGTATGGAATGTCGACTAATTGATTTCTGATGTTTTAAGTCCCGAAACCAGCTACGATTGTGAGAGACGCCGTAGTGGAGGGCTCTGAAAATTTCAACCACCTGGGGTTCTTTAACGTGCACTGACATCACACAGCAAGTAGATGAAATGTTGAAGTGGTTAGAAGGTGCCCTATGTGAACTAAAGGTATGGTGCATTAAATTAACCTCTATATGGGCAGGTCCTGAACAAAAGTGCATCCGTTTATTGAACTGCATCGACGGAGAATTTTACAGCGGTGGGCAGAACCTACCACCACAGCTTTGCTGGTGATCCTCCGTCACAGGGCAAAAGGGCACAGTTTTTTCTTGTTTTACTAGCAAAATCTGCATTACAGCTGCCACCCTTACCCTTTTTCACACTCCTCTCCACCCAGGACCCATTGAAGCCTACCCACGAGCTGCTGACTCTGAACTATTTTTCTGAGCTGGTGGCTCTATTGCTTAGGCAATAATAAAAATATTATGTAATAAGAAAAAAACAGAATGTTCAACACAAAAGGCGGCACAACTCACTTTGCATGCGAGGGCACGCATTGAATCCGCATCGGTGATGGGGCTCTTCACAGTCAACAGATTCAGCAGCACCTGCAAAAGAGTTTGGAGAAACTGTTTGCATACCCTTTTGATCAAGCAGTGTGTGAATTGCTATGACCGAAGCTGCAATTTCATGATTTCTCGACTAGGAATCAATTGGGGAAATAGATGGTTGCCAAGTTACGACTCTGGCCCTATTCTACAGCCACTGAAGGCCAAGAAAAAGCTTATATAAATGCTGCTTCCAAAAAATTACCAGCAAGAAATAAATGGTTGGCGAAAGGTTCACTTGTAACCAACTAGGCCTCACCCAGCCTAGCTGGTTACCTCAACGCTCATTTCAATTACCGATGCATTTGTATTTGATTACCAGCAGGGTAATGATCAAACACCACTACAGACACAGCGAATGCCATGGCTTACCAAGCTTTCTGGCAACCTAGGCAATCATGTCGACGTTAAGACGGCCAGGCAGGGTCCAAAAAATATTAGCAAGTGTGGTAGCACAGAAGCTGGACATACTACACATAACAAAAGGCATCAAATGCAAGAGCTCAACCTTGCTGACATCATGCGCCCAAGGATGCTACATTCAAACACTGTCATAATGAAGCCGATCCTACAAACAATCAGCTTCATCATGTCATTAAGGTTCCACTGTAACAGTCTGCACCTGTCTCCAGAGAGCTAAGTGGTGTCAGTGAATTTTTAAAGATGGCTAAATGTATAGCTCGGCACTGCTTTCCAGAATGCAAAAGACGGTAAGCCGATGTGCTCGCACCATGATGCCGTTGTTGGCCCGAACACAGTTCCACATCTTGCTCAGCAGGTCCTCGCCACTCTTGATTGCTGCCCGCTTCCGCACACTTCCCGACACAACTCGGCCGATGCTGCCTCCCAACTGTCGTCAGCGGAGAAGAGAAGTGTACATTTGTGTGAATGACAAAAATGTAACAAATAACGAAAGGGAAGGGGTCAAGGGCTCGTTCTTTATTTGTTAGAGACAACTTAATGAGCAAACAGACAATGAAGCCTAGGAAAGCATAGGGGAAGTTACTTGTGGTATTGTAATTGTGGAGAAAGTAGAAAGGAATTAAAGTGGACGAAAAGACAAACCTTGCCTTCGGTGGGGGACCCGAACCCACGACCTTCGGATGTCGCGTCCGATGCTTCGATGGTTCGGGTCCCACCGAAGGCAAGGTTTGTCTTTTCGTCCACTTTAATTCCTTTCTACTCTCTCCACAATTACAATACCACAAGTAACTTCCCATATGCTTTCCTAGGCTTCATTGTCTGTTTGCTCATTAAAAATGTAACAAAATAAGGCTAAGCGCATATGTGAAATTCCCAAGTAATTATTCGTTAAATACGGATGCAGTGTTCACATCATTTATGCACTGCCTATTATGGTCCACATATACAAGTCCCCAATACGTTGCTCTGTGCATCAAAAGTCATTACTTATCACATGCCAGCAGCTCTTGAGAGCTGCTGGCATGTGGTCATGGTACAGCTATGGTCATTGCTTCATACATCACTCAAGGCGTCACTTGCATGAGGTATAATTTACAGATTACAAGGGGTATGACAGCTGTTGTCACTTTGCTCACTGCTTGCTCCAGCAAATTCATGTACCCAAGGTTTCTACATTAAAGACAACTTGCACAGACTTCCTATAACATATATTTGGCATTTAAATTCAGCATTCACTAGTATGACCACTACACAACCCAACTTATTCAGATGTTGGAATGCACAATCAAAAGTCACTAAACCAATGCAGTGTAACACTTATCGCATCGCTGCGCAAAAGCAACAATGGCACGACATAGAGTAATAAAATGTGCGTACTAGTGAAAGCCACTAGCTTCCTCACCCTCGACATGGGTCCACAGACGCAGTTGATGACGACATTGAGGGCCGCCCTCTGGACATCGGGATCAGCAACTATTTCTCCATCAGCTGCAGCCAATATGACACTGTAAAAGCGGAGTATAGTTGTAAACTTGTTACCATCCTGTGAAGGTGAAAATACTCTGTGAAAGTGAAGATGGTTTACAGAATGAGCCACCTTGAAAAGAACAATGCTATAGGAACAAAAACATGGAAAGCAAGGAATCAAAAACATGCTTTGAATGGGTGCTGCAGCAGCTGTCCTTCATACTTTGCTTTGTGTGCTGTGTTTCAATAGCGCTGTTCTTTCAGGATGGATCCATACTAACGAGCTTGCCCTTAATGCCTTCTTACGTAAGTCGCCGGAATCGCGAATACCTCCACTATAAACAGTACCGCACTATAACCAAAACAACATTTTTCAAAGTCTACACATGTGTAAAAACCGCCGAGCAGGTAGCGGCGCGTGTTAGACATTTGAAGCGCGCGACTGGGCTGCTTTCACCCGCTTAAAAAAAAAAATGGATAATTCAAAGATTTAAGTCCTGGGCTGAGCTATGCAAAAAAGAAAACAAAAAGAAAAGGCGCTACAGCGACGTCGCCGTTTATGCAGACTTCCCGCGGAACTGGACTGCGCAGAAACGGGAACCGATTAGTGCTCGCGCTATCCTTCGTTTTCTCTGACGTGTGCGCGATGGCAAAAACGTAGCGGCCGCAAACCACAATTCGAGTGGTGCACCTGCTATCCATGCCTTCGCTTCCATTGTCGAAGTGATTCGACTGCATTTTAAATGCGGCCGCCATGAACCACAGTCGCCCGTGGCACCCTATCTGCAGCCAGCACCGAAAAGGTAGCGCTCGTTAGGCCTAGTTTGTGGGGTCGCGGGCGGCGCGCCGCACGGGAAGCTTGCCCTTGACAACACAGGGATCAGGTGCACAAGAAATCGTGCTCGCAGGGTGAGTCAAGGGCAGTGCACGTGAAATGATAAATAAAAAACTGGAGACAAACACCGGTAACGCGGACATCATGCGATTGCGGGCGTGCGTTCTGTAGCAGCATTCTCCATCGCCTTGGCAATCTTACCAATCCTATCCTCACAGGGCGTGACCGCGACGCGCTGCTGCCGCGGCCTTTACTTTTTTCTTCCCTCTGCTCCTTGTTCATTCCTTCTGCGCTTTTTCCTCCTCCATGGCGATTCATTGTGCTTTTCTCGGGCAGCGCACTTCCATTGTGAAGCCTGCTCGCTACCTCAATTGTCCGCCGATTTTCCAGAAGCCGCATTATAACCGGTCTTTCATCTCACGGAGCTGCACAATAAGCGGTATGCCTATACATTAAGTTCTATGGGATGGTAAACGGGGGTCAGAAAAAAACGCATTATAGCTGGTCCTGCACTATAAGCGGTTACGTTATAAATGGTCTCTGCTGTATTTGGCATTTAGGTGCGAAAATTTTTATGTGCAAATAAGACAGCGCTGTGACCCGCGGTAATGCTATACAGAACCATGCGTGCAATGAAGGCTTATAAAAGCAGGAAAAAAAAATTAAACGTCAATATGCATTCTGATGCAACGCGACTGTCTGACTTCCGTTCAGTGCACGGCTCATCCACATTACCGTAAAACCAGAGAAATGGCTACGCCATCGAACAGTCAACAGTGAAAATAGACTCATCTTGAACGAGCAGCACGTGGTGGACTACAGAGTGCGCCCTCATCACCACTACGACGCACTGGATGTGTAGGCCAATGAATGCCGCCACGTTCGGCAAAAGGCTGGCGCCGCCTTGGCAGGCCTGTGATTCCTGAGCTCGCAACATCGTCGATGTGCTCTCAGAGGCCCCCCCCCCTGCCCCCGGCCAGCCGCATCAGTGTTCGGTAGCATTTGCGGGCAGCCGTAACTAAACAAGTTGATGCACTAATCATTTCTCATCACCGCATGCAAGCAATGGTGCACCACTCCGTTTGTTGAGGCCCTCAAATCTCCACTGCCTGCCATCTCGCTGCACAGTTAGCATGACCTCCGAGATTGCCATGATGCAACCTCAGAGGCCATGCTTTGGTATCTAGCTACTTCAAGAAAAAAGGGGAGAAAAAGCGGGGATGGAAAGTGAGAACTGCAATAGGACGGAGGAAGGCAGTGGTGCATATTGGTGTGTGACGCCACTTGCATGTTGTGTCTACGTGCGGCAATGTGCGGCAGTTTCATTGGGTCATGGGATTTTTGAACCACCGTGCCAAATACCACGGAAGCAATTTCGTTGGCATGAACACGCACTGACTTTCAGTTTCGGAGATGATTTTAGTTTGTTATATCCAATGAAAGGTCAGTTTTACTTCGTTAAAACGAGGTTCCAAATGAATGTATGTCTATGGAGATCTCAAGGGGAATTTTATTTACCTTGTTATATGCGTTATCTTATTATATCTCATTACATTATAACGAGGTTATAGTGTATATATTGTTATCAAATTACCAAGATATCTCGTTTTCAGTGTGAAATCTGAGTATTCCCACATCCCTTAGCTTTTTTTCGCAATTCAGAAATGGCGACACACAAAGAGGCCTTTGCCAGACGTCCATATATTGTGCGAATAAAGATTTCTGTTCCCTGAGCTTCCCGTATGGATTGACGAGTTCTGATGTGGCATGTCACGAAGTCGCAAATGGCTGGAGGACGTCCAAACGAGTCATTTCCACTCACCTCATGCCAGCAGCCGAGCGGACCTGGCCCGAGGGCAGGGCCACATTTTGACACAGGGCGATTTGCGCTCGCGGCACCACCGAACAGACGGCGAGGACGTCGAGGGCGGCACGCACTGTGTCCGCCTTGCCCGAATGGTTCCAGTCGTAGGCCAGCGCAACAGTCTGCAGCAACAGCGACACCCCACCCAGCCGCACCAACTCTTCGACGGGTAACCAACGCGCACGCGCAGGGAGCAAGCTCCAGCAGTGTCCACATGTTCTCCGACACTGCCTCACCCGTGAAGCGTGCTGCCCTGCACCGGTTGCCGACAACTGTCGACACCACTGTAGACACTGGCGTAGAGGCTGCTGCAATGGTCGCGGTGCCGGATGAAGACCACGGCTCCAGGCTCCTGCACGTGTAGAAATCAAAACCACGGAAGGTGTCATCACACCATTTCACTTAGCAAGGAATGATAGCAGAGGTATGCTACCAAACTCGTAATTGACCCATTTTGTTGAAATTTGGAATCCCAGATTAGGAGGCCGACTTACAACCGAAACCGGAACG